>PVIY010002965.1:0-119349 GCA_004026745.1 Myrmecophaga tridactyla
ATATCAAGAATTCAACTTGGGGAAGTTGAATTTCTCCCCGTTCTCACCATTCCCTGAAGGGGGCTTGCAAATATTTTTCCAGTCACTGATCAAATCATTCTGATTTCATTTATGTCCCCAGCCCTCCTCCCTCTATCATTCTCACATGCAGCGTCATTCAGTATTTTAACATAATTACATTACAGTTAGGTAGTATTGTAGAAAGCACCATTTTTGATGGTCTTCCCATTTGTGCAGTTTTTTGCCTCTGTCATCAGTATTTAGAGGATGCAAAGTGAATGTAAGAGGTATAAATACTTTTTTAAAAACTTAATAGCTTTGCTGTAATCACTGGTGTTCCAAAGCACTGTCAGATTCATTCTAATGACCAGCAGTGGCTGTTTAAAAAATAAAAAAAATTAAAAAAAAAGACAAACCATGGGAAAGAAATTTAAAAGAAAAAAAGCATCTCATTGTAGGCATTTTTGCCTCATATTTTACTGGGCCATGTTTTTTTCCTGGTACTCATAAATACATGTATTTTTTTCTTTCCAGATCTCTTTTCCCAAGTTGCTGCTTACAAAGGAGTATTCTGATGAGTGTGGTTATAGTTATATACATTTAAAGCAGATCTGGAGTCTGAAGTAGCTAAAGCAGCTATAAAACCGAGAAATACATTCACAGCTGCAGAAACCACGATAGGTAGAGCATTTTCCTTTTTGTTTTTTGCTTTGTTTTTGGTTTTAAAGAGAAGAAATTTATTACAAAGAAAAAATTTCAGTGCATTGGGCAGAAATACTGGTTTCTACACCATCCTGAAGAAAAGTTTTTTGGAGTAGAAAAAAGTTATAAAAGCTGAGATCTTAAAACTGTTTAAAACAAAATATTGAGTGTCCAAGTTCTAATAGCAGGATTCATTTTGTGCAATGAACATAAGAAAAGACTACTGTATAGTGTTTTTCTTTTTCCTTTTAAATGTAGAAAAGCTTTGCTTAAGGGTTGCATACTTTTATTGGAGTACCTCTGATGAGCCTACTCCTGTGGAGTAAAACAAGTGCTTACTGGTTCCCAATTGTATTTAGCTTCTGGGTGGAATTTGAAAAAATAAAAACCTAAATAAAATGGGTGAAAACTCCCAGACAATTCAGGTGAATACACACACACACACAGCCACAAAGATTCTTCATCACTGATTCTTGTTGTTTTGCTTTTTTTAAAAGAGCAGTCACCTACTATCCTAGATGGTTTAGGTGGCATTTGCTTGAATGTAAGAGAGATGCAACACATGATCTGAGACTTCTTCCAGCTCTAGGAGTCTATGTAGTTTTAACTTTCAATGAGAGTCCAAGAAGACTACTCAGAAAGTGATAAGTGGCCCTTGGAGAAAGGAAAAAGTATGAGGACTACATTAAGTTGCCAAGCAGACTTTGATTATTACCTAATAATCCAAGCCATCCTTTTGAAGAGGTTGCTAAGACTATCTTCCCAGTGATGTATTTCTGTTCTTTCCCAAACTATATAGCCGATTTAATTGACCCTAGACAGTTCAGCTTTATACATTAATGAAGGAACTTAAAAAAAAAACTAAATGCATTTGCTTCACTGTATTCAAATACTCTAAAATATGAATCTTTTTTCAGTAGAGTTGATACAAATTTAAGAAATGAAAATTAATGTTAATATGTGCTAAACAAAGCATAATTTGGAAAATAAAGGTATTATAATAAAAATACATTAAAAGTTAAATATATCTAAAACAGCCACTGTTTCTTCCTAAATTCTATTGATTATTTACTTCCATTTTGAGAACATCGGTGCTATTGTTTATATACACACATGCACAAAGTTAGATATATATGTACACGTATACACATACACATACCTAAGAGATAGGAAATGAAAATGAAAGTAAAAATCTTGATACCTTCTTCATGGCCTGACATTTGGCTGTCTCAGAAAAGCCAATCATCTTATCAGGAGAACAGATTTTGATGAAAGGGAAGTTGGATTCCTCTGCAATCTTAGCAGCTAAAGCAGTCTTCCCACTGTGAGGAGGGCCTGCATAAAGATATGAGCAAGTCAGGGGAAAAAAAGCCAACCTAAGCAAACGGGAATAAAACAAGTTTAAACCTTTATCCACAAGGTACTGAGATCTCAACTAGTTTGCTCATTAACATTTTCTAACACAATTTCACGACAGACACGTGTTCTCTTATTTACTAGCAACTAAACTTAATGAACTGATTAGCATTTCTCAAAACTATGGTGAAATACATTCCTTCCTACTTTCTCACACAGCCTTAATCTTTCAAACTTCTGGCTAATTAGAGTACCTTTAAGTCTAGATTAAAATCTAGAATTCTGAAGACCTCGGCTTTCTCATAAAGGCAACCGAATCTACAGAATAACCCTCATTTAGACATCCCCTCTTTCTCCTTTCTATGCAAAGGAACAGGCAGCTCTCTTTCAAACTATATACCAATTCTTCTATCTTCCCAGGATCCTGACATTGTCGCCTGTCCCCTCTCTCCTGTGTATTCAAGCTCTTCCTCTCTCCTGGAATCTTTCCAGTAGCATTGAAACCTAGCCTCCCTAATAATTTAATAAACAAAATAAAACAAACAACCTCTTTCTGTACTTTACACCCCTCAACACCACCCGTCCTTCTCCCCTTCAGAGTGGAACTCCGCTAAATAATTATCTACATGACTGCCTTCGCTCTTCACCCCCCATCCTTTCTCAAGCAATCATATGGCTTCCAGCCCCCTTATGCACAACAGGCTCCCACCAAGATCACCGATGACCTCCACGTCACCAAGGCCAACAGACACTTTATCGTTCTTGGCCTCTTAAGAGCATCCGACACAACTGATAACTCCTCTTTCTTGAGATACTTTTCTTTTCTTGGCTTCTATGATAGCACATTCTCTTTGTTCCTTCTTACTCTTTGGTTGCTTTCTTAGTCTCCTTTGTCAAAATTTTCCTGCTCTACTTAATCCTTAAATGCTGATACACTCAGGTCAGTTCTAAGCTTCCTTTTCTTCTCATCTTAAACCCTTTCTGTAAGTGACTTCACCTACTTCCATGGCTTCAACGACAGCCTATAGACTGATAATTCACAAATGCACAATGACAGCAGGAACTCCCTTCTGAGAGCCAGGCCCACTTACCCAATTCATTTATCCCATAGGACCCTTGAACTAAACGTGACCAAAACTAAACTTAAGATCTTTCATCCTGAACTCTGCTTCTTCTCTACCACTGTTACCAATCTTGGTAGACAATGCCATTTACCAGGCTGTGTATGACAAATATCTGGCAGTCTTGTTTGACCCATATTCAATATAGTTAATTAACATTTCTAAGCTTCAGCTTCCCCATCTACAAAATAGGGAAAATGGCAATACCTACCCTCACAGGATTGAAGTGAGGTTTAAACGAGACAATTTAAATGAAAAAATACTAATAATTATTAGACTTTTGATTGTCTACTCCTACATATTTCTCAAATTGGCTTTCTTATTTTTATTTCTACTATCACATTACCTCTAGTCATAATCTGCTCTTTTTAAGACTAATGCAACTGCTTCTAACCGTTGGTCTCTCCTATATCATTTATGTCCCTCCAATCCATCCTACACCACAAAACAGCCATAATGATGTTTTTTTAAAAAATACTGTTCTTGAGAAATATATACACACACACAGTCCAACCATATTATACAATCAGTGGTTCCCAATATTATCACATAGTTGTGTATTCTTCACCATGATCATTTTTAGAACATTTGCATCACTCCAAAAAAAAAAAGAAGAAAAAAGAACTCATACATCCCATACCCCTTATCCCTTCCTCTCACTGACCCACAGTATTTCAATCTACCCAATTTTTACTCTTTCTCTCTCCCTATTAGTTATTTTTTATCCTTAATTTTTTTTACTCATCTGTCCATACCCTAGATAAAAGTTTTCACTTTTATCACAGTCACATTGTACAAGCCACATCGTTATACAGTCTTCTTCAAGAATCAAGACTACTGGAATATAGTTCAACACTTTCAGGTACTTCCCTCCAGCCACTCCAATACACTGTAAACTAAAAAGTGATATTTATATAATGTATAAGAATAAACTCCAGAATAACTTCTTGACTCTGAAATCTCACAGCTACTGAGAGACTTTATTTTGTCTCATTTCTCTCTTCCCCCTTTTGGTCAAGAAGCCTTTCTCATTCCTCTGATGCCAGGTTCCGGCTCACCCCCGAAGTCAGGTCCCACATTGCCAGGAAGATTTACACCCCTGGGAGTTATGTCCCACGTAGGGTGCACCTGCCATGTTGGCTTAGAGAGAGAGGCCATATCTGAGCAACAAAAGAGTTCTCTGGGGTTGATTCTTAATTAACAATAGGCTTAGCTTCTCCTTTGCAGGAATAAGCTGCATGCCCCAAGATTGAGGGTTCAGCCTACTGAACTGGTTGTCCCCACTGCTTGCAAGAACATTAAGAATTCCCCAGACAGGGAAGCTGAACTTTCTCCCCAGTCCTCCAGGAGGACTTGGCAAATACTTTTTTATTCTCTACCCAAATTACTCTGGGATATACAGGAGCATCACACTAACCATAATGATGTTTTGGAAATACAAATATGACCATGTCACATCACTGGTTAAAACCCTCCAAAGGCTTCCAAATCTTTATCATGGCCTACCAGGTTTTGTGTTGGCTGGTTCACATCTACTTTGGTTTCATATCCAGCCAATTTCCCTCTCTGTCCCAAGTTCCTTCCTGCCCAGGGCTTTTCACATGCCAGTCCCCTCTGCCTAGAACATCTTCCCTAATTGCTTTGCCTGGTCAGCTTCTTCTCATCCTTCAAGTTTTGGCTTTATGTGTTTTTTTCAGAGAATCCCCACCCCTAGACTTTTGAAAGGGGTTAGGTTTCCCTGTCATGTGGCCTCACTGAACATTTCTGTTGTTGAGCTAACCAATACTGTAAATAAATTATTTGTGAATGGAATGCCCTTCCCTGTTGTCAACTTTGTAAAATTCTAATCGATTAAATCCTAATTGATTAAATGTTGCCTCTAACTCCACACACCATCCCCACCCCCCAGGCAAAATGCCGTGCATTCACGTACACCTTTACACATAGATGCTGTAGTCAGAAAGTTGTTTACACAGCTTCTTCATGACCAGACAACTCTGTGAGCATCTCTGTATCCCTTATACCTGGTTCAATGCCTAAAACTAGCAAATACTTGATAAATATTTAATTGAATCAAGTACTTTTGTGTTATCAATCTGTTAAGCACCAAAGATATCCCAATACAATCCTATAAGAAAATTAATTGCTATCCTTTATCAGTAACATTCCATCTAAAGAAAATTTTAATTTGTGCACAATATTGGTACAATAAACTGGATTACTGTTTTCAGATCATGAACAAAGTACAGAATTGAAAATAACTAACTTTTCCAGAGTGCACTATATGATTTCTTAAAAAGTGTTGCTTTTTTACTTTTAATGCCATCTCATGATCCTTTCTCACCTTCCAGGAGGACGCTGACCAACGGTGTGCGATCACTGTTTTTAGTCTGCTGAACCAGCAGCTCCCCATCTTCTAGAACCCGAGTAACTGGGTCACCCCATTTGATGATACCATTCATAATGTAACTCGCATAATCCTCCTGGTTTGTGCCAAATGCCTATTGAGGAAAAGGAGAGTTGAAAGCATTTTGAGCGTTAGTATTAAAAACGAATACTCAAATTAGTATTTGAGTACATACTACGTACATTCTAAAAGTATTGAGCACTATTCCATAGTAATGCAAAATGCCTGAAAAGCAAAAAGCAAATAAACAACAAAAAATTGTTTTATAACTTCTCATTCAACTTTTTACCCAATAAATTAAAAAGAAAATCTGCTTTCGGGGACCTAATGGAACAGAAACAATAAATGACAGGCTCAGATTCTGCAACAGCCCAAGTTATTTTCAAATGGCTCCCTCATAGTCCCTAAGACAAAGAGTATGTCCCACTAAGCTTCTTTCCATAAGAAGTACATTGGGTTGTGGCCATTCTGTTAAGAGCAAAGAGAAAAAGAGATCATGGACTAAGAGATAAAGTGCTCTCTTAACATTGACTGGAGGTGCTATGAATGAAAATGAGGAATATAAAATGGTAAAGAGGAGCTCGTGTCCACAAGATCTGGGTGGTAAGGGTTATAGGGGACGTAAGTTAAATAGCATCAAGGTAAGTATGTTCGTAGTTACCACAGAAGACAACTTTGCATTCACGAATTATTGGCACTTAAATCACATCACGTGCCATTCTCAATTTCTAAACTCAAATAACTTTCATCAACTGGCTGCCAAAAGAAGTCAATGACTTTAGTATATAGCAATTACATTGAATAAGGAGAAGAAATTAGTACAAAAACATAACTCAAGAGATATGTAAAGGCCATGTATCTTGAGAATTTCAAAATTTTAAAGATTATTACATTCCTCAAAAAATAAACTTTTGACTAGTCAATGAAGGAATAATTTTAATAGTTCTTTAGAACTTGTCCCTCAGAAAATCATTCTTGGCAATACTGTCTCTGAAATAGCATCCAGTGGTCTCATGCTTTTATTCCTTTGCCACCAAACCATTTCTTCAGCCCACTCTCTTGTATACAGTAGACCTTTGCTTCCTGTGTATAGAGGAGTCCTCATTGCCTGGCCTGGGTGTCATAAATTTAGGGGTCCCATGAAAAGTTATAAAGGAAGAGCCTAACAAATACTACTTGAATGGCTGTTCTAGGAAATCTGTAGGTTGGCTGGCTTTCTATCTTTAATTGCTCCAACTTTATACTCCAAGCCTTATAGCAATGGCTCTAAATGACTGAACCAGAAAACAGTGATTCTCCCCGCCTACACAATATGTATAAGTCTTACTTACTCATCCTCATCTCATTGTTTATTTTGTCCTCCAGACACTTGGAATAAAGAAAAACCAAAAAATTTGGCATTTAAAAACTCTTGGAATAGATCAGTTAGGCCCAGTTCTAATATTTTTGGTAACTATTACAAATGACAACAGCAAAAGATTAAACCATCCCGATTCCTCGTAACTTCTGCAAGTAATCATTTTATATTTAAAAGTCACAATGGTCATAAAAAGTAGACAGAACTAAAACAAACTGATTTTTGTCTTTACAGGAGCTACTTGCAACAAATAATTATTGTCAAGGATATATAAAGAATTTGTACAGATCGAGTAAAAATAAAGAACGAACAATATGATATAAAAACAGGCAAAAACATGAATTTTTCAGAGAAGACACACATATATATGGTCGATAATCATATGAAGAAATGCTTAAATTCACAAGTAATCAGTGAAGTTGAAATCAAGACCAAAATGAGATATCACTTTATATGCAACTGAATGGCAAAAGATGAAAAAGTCTGACAGTACCGAGGGCTGGAGCAACAAGACCCCAGGCATGTCACTGGTGACAGTGTTCATTGGTTCAACCACTGGGGAAACAGTCTGAAATTCTCTCTTAAAGCTGTACATTCACATATCTAACAACCTAGCACTTTTAATCCTAAATATATACCTAGGAGAAATTCATTCAAGAATGCTTCCATAGTAGCGTTTATAGGAACAAAAATTAGTAACATTCCAAATTCTCATCGACAGGAAGATGGATAAATTTTGATAGGTACACAATGGTATGCTATTTGGCAATGTAAATAAGTGATGCAACAGCTACAAAAAATCATACAGTTGACTTTTGGTAATAAAATGTTTAATAAAATAGCATGTCCCAGGAGATTATATGCATAGTAATTCCCTTTTTATAAAGTTTTTTTCTTTTTTAAAAAAACAATGATAACCAAACAAGTGAAAGAAAACAATGAAATACAAAATTCTACCTAGGGTAGATGGAGGCAGGGGGACAGGATGCGAGAGGAAAACACAGGTAGAAAACATTCTTGTTCTTAGTTGAGAGATAGTTCATGAGTGTCATTACATTATTTTAAAATAAGACAAATAAAATAGGGCTATGTATAAAGACTAATGACAACAGTATGTCATGAATTAAAGATTAAGATTAATGAACTTCTGTGCACTTGAGGTCCATTTGAGACAGAAATGGGCCTCTCGATTTGAATAGTGAATAAAAAAGTATTTGCAAAGTCCCCTTGGGGGAATGGTGAGAAAGGGGAAAGTTCAACTTCCCCAAGTGGAGAATTCTTGATATTCTCACAAGCAGTGGGGACAACCAAAGCAATAGGCTGAGCCCCCAATCTTGGGGTTTGTTAATATGAAACTTAACCCCACAAAGGATAAGCTAAGCCTACTTAAAATTAGGCCTAAGGGTTACCCCCAAGAGAACCTCTTTTGTTGCTCACATGTGGCCTCTCTCTCTCAGCCAACACAGCAAGCAAACTCACTGCCCTCCCCCTGTCTACGTGGGACATGACTCCCAGGGGTGTGGACCTTCCTGGCAACGTGGGACAGAAATCCTAGAATGAGCTGGGACTCAGCATCAAGGGATTGAGAAAACCTTCTCGACCGAAAGGGGGAAGAGAAAAATGAGACAAAATAAAGTGTCAATGGCTGAGAGATTCCAAACAGAGTCAAGAGGTTATCCTGGAGGTTATTCTTATGCATTAAATAGGTATCACCTTGTTAGTCAAGATGTAATGAAGAGGCTGGAGGGAACTGCCTGAAAATGTAGAGCTGTGTTCCAGTAGCCATGTTTCTTGATGATGATTGTATAAAGATACAGCTTTCACAATGTGACTGTGTGATTGTGAAAACCTTGTGTCTGATGCTCCTTTTATCTCCCTATCAACAAACGAGTAAAACATATGGAATAAAAATAAATAATAGGGGGAACAAATGTTAAAATAAATTTAGTAGATTGAAATGTTAGTGATCAATGAAAGGGAGAGGTAAGGGGTATGGTATGTATGAATTTTTTTTTCTGTTTTCTTTTTATTTCTTTTTCTGAATTGATTCAAGTGTTCCAACAAATGATCATGATGATGAATATACAACTATGTGATGAAAAAAAGAAGAATGAGCCCTTCTACAATTTGTTTTTGTTCTAATATAGGACTCCAAACAATGGTTATTCAAATATTACTGGTTGTTTTATAGAAAAATGGTTAGTGGTCTCATACTCTATTCTAAAGCTCCAACCATGACTGTTCAGTTCTGAGAATATTTTAATAATACTGACACTTCTTTTTTAAAGGGCATCTAGGATGGTGGAGAGTATTAGAAAATTATGGCAGTTAGAGGAACTAAAGGTATTGAACAAGATAAAAGAGATGCCTTGAAGGAAAATGAGGAAAGGGAGGGAAAGAAGGAGAGAAGGGGAGGGGGGAGGGGGGAGAGGGTCAGGGAGGGAGCAGGACATAACAGCTAGTGACTAACATGTGGAAGATGGACAGTATTTAGGTTTCTGTAGCTTCAAATTGCAAAAGAACCAAAGGGAAAACTAATTCTAGTTCAATATGGAGTAAGAACTAATTCTTAAAAAGTCTCAAAATTAAATGGGCTGGGGTGCATGGGTGGTTCAATGATAGAATGCTTGCCTTCCATGCTGGAGACCCAGGTTCAATTCCCAGACCATGCACACCCCCCGCCCAAAAAAAAAAATTAAATGGGCTGCCTTATAAGATGGTGAGCTCCCTTTCATGATAAATATTTAGGCAAATATTGTTTAGTCACCCAGTTACTATGGTTTATTGTACAGATGATTCTTATACTGGACATTAAGATTTTCTGATTTTATAAAACTAAATATATGATATAATCTTCCCTACACTGGGTAGAAGGACACTTATTTTTTACTAAATCATTTTATTTTTTTGTTTTATAGATCACTCCATACACATACTCACTGGTTTGATATCATTCTCCAAAGAAGCAAGGAAGTCTCCTCTTGTCACCTGGAGGCTCTCTGCTTTCTCCATATCCACTTCTACTTTAGTACTGGCCTAATTAGAAATGAAAACAAAAAGTAAGGCCTTCCAAGATTTAAGAACAGTTTCAGTCTAAGACTAGAACACTTGAGCATTTAAAAAGCATCTTTTCACAGACAAAACTCATATCCTCAAATTCACAAATACATATAACTTGCCTAAACAATTCTAATTCTAGGAAATTAAAAATGTATTCATGAATGTGGGGAAAGTTATGTGTACAAGAATATATACTACTACAGTAATTTGTAATAGCAAAGCCTAGAAGCAAATTAAATGTCTATCAAGAGAGAACAAGTTATGACACATTTGTACCAAAGAATACTATATAGCAATTTAAAAAAATGAAGCATGAGTAAGAGAAAATGTTTAGAGGGTCTCTAACAACAGTGGATCTCAACCTTGGCTGCACATCAGAATAACTTTTAGAGCCCTTAAAAATATACAGCTGCCAAACCCCACCCTCTTATGATTTTGACTTAACAGATTCAGCAGAGAACCCAGGCATTTTCAAATGAACCAGAGATGATTCTGAGTTCAAGCAGGTTTGAGAGCCATTACTCTACAAGACCGAGGACCTAAAACTCTGTTTTGTACTCATACATTGTGCTTAAGAATCCGTGTATCCAGCTCCAAATATACTGTTTTCTGCACCTGGAGTCAGCACTTAGACACCTGGAGAAGCAGCAAGGCCTTTATCAACACTCAGAGCTGCCTGGGCCTGATGACTGATTGAGATACTAGCACATCTTTTAATGCAACTGGGCTCACTACCAATAGCATAAGGCAAGAGAGTCTGATTCTTAAATTGCTATAAAGGGTTTATTCTTTTTTTAAAAAAAAGAAGGTATCTTCAAAAAGATGCAGTAATAACTAAAGTCTGCCAAGCAAACATTAAATTTCTATTGATTATTAGAAAACAGGACTCGTTCCTCTAGGAACAGACCACTGAAACAAATGACAGGAATTTTTTTTAAGTCAGCCTTAAGAGATAAAAAGAATTATATCAGGAAACTGGATCAAGATGGCAAGCTGAACACATTTATTTATCTCTCTTCCTGCCCCAAACCCTATGAAATGAAAGAAAGGTTGAAAGGCATGGGAGGTATTTCCAGAAGTTTCAACACTTATTCAATAAGAGTCTCCGAAGGAGAGGAAAGAAAAAATGATAAGAAAATATAATAAAAGATATAAGAAAAAACAATTATTTTCACAGCTGAAGAAAGGTGTGTCTTTGCAGTTTAAAGGGTCCAATGAAAGCTGAGCAGGATAAATGAGGGGAAAACTCACATCCGTCTAGACTACTGTTGTAAACTTCCAGACCACCAAAGATGAAGAGAAAGTCCTAGACCCTAACTGAGAGGCAAAAACAGGTTATCTGCAAAGGAGTCAGAATAAAACTGGCATGATATCTCCCAATGGCAACCCTAGAAACTAGAAGACAAATGAAACCATGTCTTTGAAAATATATCCAATATTTACCCTTGAAAAAGATTCCCATATGTACACAGGAAAACATACGCAAGAATTTTCACAGCAGTATTATTTTTAATAGTTACAACCAGAAATAATCTATATGCTAATTAATTAATTAATTAGTTATATTTACTGAGTACAAACAAGGTCCCCGCACTCATGGATCTTACACTTTAAATTATGTTATGATATTCTAGAATGCTGTGCATTTATCCAAAATAACCAAGGAGACTTACATGTACTAATAAGGAAATATCCAAGACATATTGCCAAGTGAAAAAAATGCAAGCTGCAGTACAAACTATCTAGTACGATTCCATTAATGTGACTTTCACTAAAAATCCATTGATGTGGGTGGGCCATGGTGGCTCAGCAGGCAGAATTCTCGCCTGCCATGCTGGAGACCCGGGTTCGATTCCCGGTGCTTGCCCAAGCAAAACAAACAAAAAAACAAACAAATAAAAACAACAAAATCCATTAATGTGACTTTCATTAAAAAATACATATATACATGAATGGAAATGTCAAGACAATACACTACAACGGTATATTCCAAATATTGGTTACCTCTGGGGAAGGAAAAGGATGGGGTTAGAGATGGTCTTTTTCACTTTACCCAATATGCTTCGGCATCCCTGAATCTTTTACAAAGAGAATGAATTCATGTATGACCTCTACACTTTTTAAAAGAAACTAATAGATAATAGACACAGAGTCTACTTAAATAAAACAACTAGCATTTAAATTAATAGGGCTTTCATTGCCATATATATAATAGGCATTTGATAAATATTAATCACATTTATTTGACATTTTCACATTTAAAAAAAAGTAAATGATGTAAAATTTAAAAAATGTTTTTGCATGAGGAAGAACAAAGGAATGTCATTATTGCAGGGTGCTGAAAATAGATGGCAATTAACATTTTAAAATGTCACCTTATGTGTGGGACTAAAGCAAAAAATGTTTATTTGGTACAAAATTTATATTTTGAGCAGTGCATTTCCTAATATAACTTATGTAGATAGTTTGATTGAACACCATAAGTACTTGGAATCTCAGGTAGGACATGAGATTTTGTTGTGTCCAGAGTGATGCCCCAATGAATCCCGGAGTGATTCGATCAGTGAGTAGAAAAGTATGTGCAAAGCCCCCTTTGGGGAATGGTGAGAACAGGGAAAAATTCAACTTTCCCAAGTTGAATTCTTGATATTCTCACAAGCAGTGTGGACAACCAAAGCTATAGGCTGAGCCCCCAGTCTTGGGGTTTGTTCATATGAAACTTAAACCCACAAAGGATAGGTCAAGTCTACTTAAAATTTAGGCCTAAGAGTCACCCCCAAGACAGCCTCTTTTGTTGCTCAGATGTGGCCTCACTCTCCAGCCAACACAACAAGCAATCTCACCACCCTCCCCCATCTACGTGGGACATGACTCCCAGGAGTGTGGACCTTCCTGGCAACGTGGGACAGAAATCCTAGAATGAGCTGAGACTCAGCATCAAGGGATTGAGAAAAACCCTAGAATGAGCTGAGACTTAGCATCAAGGGATTGAGAAAACCTTCTGGACCAAAAGGGGGAAGAGTGAAATGAGACAAAGTGTCAATGGCTGAGAGATTCCAAACAGAGTCGAGAAGTTATCCTGGAAGTTATTCTTATGTATTAAGTAGATATCACCTTGTTATTCAAGATGTAATGGAGAGGCTGGAGGGAACTGCCTGAAAATATAGAGCTGTGTTCCAGTAGCCATGTTTCTTGATGATGATTGAATAATCATGATTGAATAGCTTTCACAATGTGACTGTGTGATTGTGAAAACCTTGTGTCTGATGCTCCTTTTACCTACCTTGTCAACAAACGAGTAGAACATATGGAATAAAAATAAATAATAGGGGGAACAAATGCTAAAATAAATTTAGTTTGAAATGCTAGTGATCAATGAAAGCGAGGGGTAAGGGTATGGTAGGTATAATCTTTTTTTTTCTTTTCTGTTTTCATTTTATTTCTTTTTCTATTGTCTTTTTATTTCTATTTCTGAATTGATGCAAATGTTCTAAGAAAGGATGAATATGCAACTAAGTGATGATATTGTGAATTACTGTATATGTTTTAATGTTTTATTTGGTTTGTTAAATTTCTTTTAAATAATAAATAAATTTTTTAAAAAAGTAAAAGGTGTAATGGGAAACAAGCATCTCCACAAAAGCACTATGACACTCAGTTCATAATATATAAATCTCTAGTATTTTATAGTTCATAAAATATGTTCTTATATATCGTCTCATTTCACCCTGGAGGTTTTTATAAGTTGGTAAAAGTCAAAATAGGATTTCCCTTTCTAGGTACCCTATATACAGGTTTTAACGCTAATTAAAACTTTTTGATACATCCAAAAGGATTCTACAGGATGTAAACTCTCAGGTGAAATTGAAAAAGTAGCTCTTTTTAATAGAATCATACTAAAATTTCAACGATGCTAGCAGCCTCATATTGAAAGTCCCCTGCCTATATATATCATTATGATATTTTTATTTTGATTTGCTCTTACAGTAAAACTTAATGCAAACTATAGAAAAATATAACAGTATGAGAGAAATCTTGTTCACCTTTTAATGCTTGCCCCAAAATATGAAAAATTTCAGGAATGACACTGGTGTTCATATTAACTATTAAGAAAGGAGTTCAATCAATGCATTAAGAATGAATTAAAATGGCTGGGGGAGAGTTATTTTAGAGTAAGTTGTTTTTAGACAATACAGCGATTTTAGAAGTTGCCAAATTGAATTAAAAAAATTCCAGTTGAAAATTATTCCTATCTTTTCATTAAAATAAGTTTTCTAAGGACATCTCTTAGATAAAAATTGTGTTTTATTTTAACTAACTTTAACTGTTTTATCAAAAGTAGTTTTTTACTCATTGATTAAACTTCTCATCTGTCTGAATTAATGAGATTTTTCTGCATTTTATTTATAATAGCTAATCAATATAAAATAGGCAGCATCTTTCAGCTTATATCTGTAGAAACTAATAAACTTGTATTTCAACACTAGCAAATATCAAGTTGTCACCCTTAAATTTCATAACCTTTTAAATCTGACCTTTCAAAGTTCTTATCATTCCTTTTAAATTAAGAGCGGAATGACCTTAATCAATGAAAAATTCAACAGAAAATAGGAAATAATTTTATTGAAATTCTCTAAGCATTAACTCAGATTTTTGATTCAGTTGTAAAGTATTGTGTGTGTGTGTATGTGTGTGCATGCATGCCCTCAACTTATTTCCTTACAACAGATTAGGGCAGAAGAAATTTGGGTTATGAATCTTCTCTACCTGAAGCAGAAATTCCTTTCAAGATAAAAACAGTCAAATGTCATATGAATTTTAATTGACCACAAACATGGTTTCAAGTACATATGACATGAACATCAGGACTTTACAACTGGATTTTCCACTTCTTTCAGAAAACCTGTAAAAAAACAGTTTAACAGAAAAGATCTGTTTAGTCCACTGGACTGTTCGGGCCTAAATCTTCTGAAAAGGAACAAAAACAGCACTAGTAATAGTTTTTTATATTACAAAGAAAGAACATCATTATAAGCAGCTGAAGGATATAGATATTTTAAAGTTCTATACCAATTTTAATAAGGTTGAAATGAAATATTTACTCGATCACTACTAGGTAAAGCTATGAACAATCTGCAGCAATAGGAAGACTAAAACTGTATGCCTTTTGTGCAGCCAAGGAGTTGTAACTGGTTGGGAAAACAGAGCTTAAAAATCTTTTGATAATGTACACTTTTAAAACTGCAGAAAAGGAAATGTTAGTAGCACTTCTTCTTTAGAAGTTAGTGTCTCATACAAGTCAGTTCCCTGAAGTGCCTACACAGTGCCTTGCACTCGCTATTACATGCCTTGCACTCGATATTATATGCCTTGCCACAGATATAAAAAACTAGAAGGCATGCCAGTTTGAATCTGTTGTTACCCCAGAAAAGCCATGTCCTTTAATCCTCATTCAATATGGCTGGGTAGGATCTTTTTGATTGCTTTCGTGGAGATGCGACTCACCCAATTATGGGTAGTAACCTTTGATTAGATGATTTCCATGGAGATGTGTCTCCACCCATTCGAGGTGGGGTTGCTTACTGGAGCCCTTAAAGACAGAACCATTTTGGAAAAAGCTTCAGAGCCACCAGAACAGACATAGCCAAAAGAACAGAAAGAGCCCCAGGGAAGCTATTGAAGAAGCCTGGAGGGAAAGCTAGGAGACGTCGTCATGTGCCTTTCCAGCTGAGAGAGAAACCCTGAATACCATTGGCCTTCTTGAACCAAGGTATTTCTCCTTGGATGCTTTAGATTGGACATTTTTATGGCCTTGCCTTAATTTGGACATTTTCACGGACTTAGAACTGTAAACCTGCAACTTAACAAATTCCCCTTTTTAAAACTAAGCAAGATAGGTTAATATTTCTCCTCGATAAGAGAGAAAAAATGAGCAAAAGAACTGAATGCATAACCCTACCTTCTGACTATGAAATCTATGATGTCTCCACTATTCCTCATTGCCTGTTATGCAGATAAACCCATTATATGTTTCTTCGTGAGACAATGGATTAGAGTGACATTTTAGGATAGGATTATTGTAGCAAAAAATGACAGATGACTAATTAAGAGAAAAATCCAGTGACCAATGCATATGAAAAAGCTCTGTTAACTAGTAAACTAGTTATTACGGATTATACAAAGAAGCACTCATGTGGCCTGAGACAAAAGATCAGTATGGTAGAGGGCAATTATCACATAATTTATACAATTTTTCTTGAAGTCACGATCACTTCTTACTAAAACATTTCTAATATTGAGGAATAATGAAAGAATAGGCCCTGAATGAGTGAATGGATTGATTGTATAAAGGATCCAATATTACATTTCTGCACTATCCAAACTTTGGCATTCTTGAGCTAGAACAAAGTCACTTCTATTTTATAGGAAATTATGACTTATGATGGCGTTTAAGTTGGAATACATATATCAGCTGATTCATTTAAAAAATATTTATTGAGCATCTACTATGCTTAGTACTGAGATCTTACTAAGGTTGTGGTGGGAGATTCCAAGAGATGAACAAGATATGAACTTAAAGTCTAGAATGGGGTAGGGGAACTTTTTCTGTAAAGGGCCAAACATAAGTATTTTAGACTTTGTGGGCCATGCAGTTCCTGTCTCAAATACTCAGCTCTGCTACTGTAGCACGAAAGCAGGCACAAAAGGATGTGGTTGTGTTCCAATAAAACTTTATTTACAAAAACAGATAGTTGGCCAGATTTAGCCCAAGGGCTACAGCTTGCCAACCCCTGTCTAGAATCATTTATAGGATATACTACAATATACTCATCCTAACTGTTCAGGCTTTTACTATTTCCTGCCTGATCTGTAATAAAGTTCCCCTCTCTTGTCTTATTGCCAACTCCACTTCCCTAAATACTCCACTTGATACTGCTGCCAGAGTAATCATGCTCTAGCATCATCTCTGGTAGTCTTAAAACCCTTCAATGACTTACCAGAAAAAAAAGTTCACACTTCTTAGCACAGTATCAAAACCTCTTTGTGCTCCATCTACCGCTTTAGTCTCCTGATTTATCCCTTACAATGTCTTTCTCTACTTCCCCTCTCTTGCCTTTTATGCTGAAGCAATTAAACTGCCCTCACACACCATGCTATTTTGTGTCTCTGTTCCTTTGCATGTGTTGTCCCCTCTATCTAAAATACCCTACTCCACCAATAGACACTTGCATCACCCAGAAAATTCCTCTGTGAGGTTTCCCCTCACCTTACAGGTTGACCACATCTGACACCTTTTCACTTCCTTACCTTGCATGTATTTTTTATTATTGCATGTGGTAGATTAGACTGTGAGCTGGTCAAGAATAGGCAATTTACTTCTTTGCAGTTGTAGCATTAAGCAGTAGCACAGTGTCTGGCATCCAGTATGTGCTGAATAAATCTATTTTGAATCAAAGTCAATGGATGGTACATAAATGATATATTACTATTTCAAGAATGAAGAAAGTATGCTATTCTTGAAAAGGACAATTAGAAAAGGTCTGAGGAAGGTGGTGGCATATGAACCAGGTATTGAAAAGACAGCCTTTCCAGAATATCAGCTAGTTACATCTCCCTGCCCCTTATTACAGACAGCCCTTCCAATATGAAAAAGTTAGAATGGGCATAGCCTTAAAGACTGGGAAAGATCAAACATAATGGTGGAGTTATACAGAGAAGGTCGGGTTTAACAAATGAATATGAGTGCTGAATCACTAAATTGATATTTCTTGTAGTCTCCAGTATGTTAAAGCAGCTAGAAGTAAAAACCTAAAATTGTGGAATTGTAACCTATACCAAACTCTGAGATCTGTTTTACAAGTAATTGCTGTGCTATGTTTTGAAATGTATTGCTTTTTTGTATATATGCTATTTTTCACAAAAAAGGGAAAAAAGTGATGATAAAAATATATGTATATTTCTTTTAGCCTCCAAAGTTCTAGAGCAGCTAGAAGGAAAAATCTGAGATGGTGGAATGGTAGCCCATGACAAACTCTGAGATACATCCTGTAACTACTTGTTAAAGAGTGCTCTGAAAACTATCGCTTTTTTCTTTTTTTGCTTTGTATATATGTTATATTATACAATAAAAAAAAGTTAAAAAAAGAAAAGAACAGGCCCTTATCCATATTAAAACAAAAGTGTTCTGGTACATATTTCTACCAGAGTATCAATAGCATTATTGCACTAATTTTCAAACATGACTGTTTCTCTGACTCCTTGAGGGAAGAGGCCATACTTTATCTCTGTGTGTCCAGCTTCATACCTGGAAAATAACAGATATTTAGTATATTTTCTGAATGAAACTGTCCCCATAATTCTAGTATGTGAAAAATCCAATTTCTTATGACATATTACCACTCAACACAGCCCAAAGATTGACAAAAAGTTCTTCAAAATCTTCCATCTTCACATGTCTGTGTCAGATGGTGGTAACCTAAGGTAGACTGGCCAGTGGTTACCATGGGGCAGATACTACCATTATTTTCCTTCCTGCTACTCTGAAGATTGAGCAGTTGACAATTCCTACTCTTTCTAATATCTCTCTTCTCCACCAAGTGTCAGCATTAGACTAGCCATTGGCATACCTGAAAGGAAAGAGGGAGAATACAGGCATCTATCTATAGGGCTGCAAACCCCCATCTGCCTAGTTGTCGTTACTGACCTTTATGTGTCTGTTCATAGCAGTGGACTGTGCTGCCCGCACCAGACCCTCCAGTTCAGCACCGCTGAAATTCTTGGTCTCCACGGCCAGTTCTTTAATATCTACGTCAGCGGAGAGTAACTGATGCCCTCTCATTCTTGCTGTGTGGATGTGAAGGATCTGCAGTCGACCTTTCTCATCTGGTAAGCCTGATAAAATTAAAAATAAAATAGACATTTTCCTAGTCTCAAAAATACACCAGAGGAGAGTATTATAATCCTAATGCTTTTCTCACTCAAATAAGCACACATCTGCTTCTCAGGATATACACCTTTGTAAACAAATGCTACATTTTGACTTTGCTCCCCCCGGTCAACTTAATGTCTCTTTAATTAGTGACGAGTCTGCTTACCAATCTCCATCTTAACTTCCAGCCTTCCAGGTCGAAGGAGAGCCTCATCTATCAGATCTGGTCTGTTAGTCATTCCTGAGCACAGAAGTTAAAACAGAAACAATTGACAAATTATCAGGGTTCAAAAATAAGATAAAATTTCCCTTCATTATATGTGAGAACTATAATTTCCCTGACAGACTAAGGGAACACTTTATAAGTCAAAGAGAAAATCAAATTATTCTAAAATAAAAACATTTGTCCTTGATCTGTTTTAACAAAAATACTTGGAGACTTTGCTTTCATACTTCACTATGATACATGCTAGTAGAACATAATGAAAAAGTCAAACATTTAAAAAGAAAACTTAAGATTCAGAGAGGGTAAGTAACTTGCCATAGTGATAGAGGGAAATGTGAACATGACTCCAAAGACCTTTCCTTTTCTATTTGGCCAACAGTTTCTAACATTTCAAGAAAAGAGTATGTTCTTTTCCAAAAGTAATCTTAAGATGAATCTTGTTACATAAAACAGTTAAAAAAAGTTAAAATAGGGATGCAAGATCTGGAGTGTATGTCCTGGCCTTTAGTGACCATGAAGCTCCTCTGAAGAAACTTGGGGACCTACAGGATCCAGTCAGAAAACCACTGCATTACATGGTGCTGCCTTTTTTATCTACCAGCTAAACCCCACAAATCACTAAAATTCATCTTTTATTTGTACTAGTGAGTCTAGATAATAAAATACTCAAATTATTTAATATCACTTGCTTCTAATTTGAAAACACTGGCAAAATTGTTTAATTACAAACTACAAAGATCTTAATTAAAAATCTATTGTGTCCCATGATTTTGAAATCATAATAGTATTTTTTTAAGCCAACATACCAATAACTAGGATGTTGTTGAGTTGCTCTACCCCATCAATTTTGGACAGCAACTGGTTGACCACAGTGTCATGAACTCCTGTGCTACCAGCCATGCTCCCTCTCTGCTTGCAGATGGCATCAATTTCATCAAAGATGATGATATGCAAACCGCTGTTAGCACCAAGCTATTAAAGGAGGAAATTACATTAAAGGTCGTAATTCACAGGTATTATTAAACAAATTAATCAAAAAAACAACACAAACTCTCAACAGACTGCTCCATTTTGACTAATCAATATAGCAAGTATGATCATGACTGTTGCCCTCTCAAAGGTGCTGAAACTGTCCTTAGAATTTCTGCAAACTGAAAAGGCATTCCAGAACCTCACATACAATAGCTATGAAACAGAAGGGCACATCATATACCGATGAAAGCGAACCGTCCATTAAATAATTAGATGTTAGCTCACATGCATTCCTATATGTCACTATTTGAAAGAAGAACTCTGATACTTATCAGGTACATTTCTTAAGTCAGTGTATGGCAATTCCCCTCTGTTTTCCCTGAGTTTTGAAGAGAGGATTGTCTCCAAAGCAGTAGGTTTAATGCCTGTTTTGTCATATTATAGAGTTACTTAAACATTAACTCTACACAGAGGTCAGGTGGGGCTTGGACAAAATGGGGGAAGAAGTTGAATATGATTCACTTATTATCATGTAAAAAAGATTTCTTCTTTCTCATAGTAAAGTGGGAAGAGACAATGTTTATAAAAAAACAACAATCAAAAGGATGGGGTTTCTTCTACATAGTGATTTCCGTTTTAGTTTACTGGAAGCAGAGTCATCACTAAAATAAAGTATATATTTTGATACTTTAATAGATGCAAATACTTTTAAATGCTAATATTTCACTAGATTGAATTAACATGAACCTAACAATTTCTATTTAAATAATTAAGTCTCCTACTGGGGACCAAAAGAGGTACTATATTCCAGAAATTTTCTTTCCTTTTTCAAAAATAAAAAATAACATTAGGGTTTAAAAAGTAAAACATATGAGAATGAACTCAACCTAAATATGAGAACAGATGGATAACATAAATTAGATGGTGGCACAATGGGATTCAAGGTTAGGTATGATTAGTACTCATTAAATCTTTGACAAGGATAAGACCTTTTTTGGGGGTGGGTGGTGCATGGGCCAGGAACCAAAAGGACCATTTTTTAATATGAGTTTTTTTTTCTTTTATCATAAGAGAAGTAGATGTCAGCTGAGCAAAAACTGTAAAATAAAAAGAAATAAAGTTAAAAAACTTTTATATCATCTCAAAATAAGTGCTGTTAACATTTTGCAGATTTCATATTTTAAATTTATTCTAATTAAAAAATTTGGATCCAATTGCATCTTGTATTCTCTAGAGAATTATTCTTTGAAACCAATTTTAAATTATTTTTGTTTCTAATTGCAAAATAAGTGATCATTGTAAAAAAAACTGGAAAAATACCAAAAAATATAAAGAAATCACAATCACTATAATTTTGCAGAGCAACTAATATTATTAATTTGGTGCTATATAAATCATTTTGAATCCTGAATCTTTTCCAGTCCAGATAACATCTTAAGCCCTTCCCATGTCTATAAATTCTGCTATATAATATGACTTTTAAGGGCTCCATAATATTTTATATGATTGGTTTCACAGGTTAATGCCCCTACTCCACATTAACTCCCTCATTGCAAGAAAGAAAGGAAGGAAGGGAGGAAGGGAGGAAGGAAGGAAGGAAGGAAGGAAGGATGGAAGGAAGGAAGGAAGGAAGGAAAGAAGGAAGGAAGGAAGGAAGGAAGGAAGGAAGGAAGGAAGGAAGGAAGGAAGGAAGGAAGGAAGGAAGGAAGAAAATTACAAGTGGTGGAGAGGATGTGGAGAAATAGAAACATTCATTTATTATTGATGGGAATGTAAAATGGTGTAGCTGCTGTGGAAGACAGTTTGGCAGTTCCTTGGAAAGTTAGGTACAGAATTACCTTATGATAGGGATACCCAAATCAATAGGCCATGCCCTCGATCATGAGGCTTACTCTTGTGAAGCTTATGTAGGTAACGGAGAAGCTTAGACTACCTATAGGCATGTCTAAAAGTTACTTCTGGAGAACCTCTTTTGTTGCTCAGATGTGCCCTCAGTCTCTCTAAGCCCAATTCTGCAAGCGAAATCATTGCCCTCCCCCTTATGTGGGACATGACATCCAGGGGTAAAAGTCTCCCTGGTGATGTGGGAGATGATTTCCAGGGATGAATCCAGACCTGGCACTGTGGGATTAACAATTACATCCTGACCAAAAGGGGAAAGAAGTGTAATTAATAAAGTATCAGTGGCAGAGAGAGTTCAAATAGAGTTGAGAGGTTACTCTGGAGGTTGCTCTTACGCAAGCTTCAGGTAGACCTTGCTACCTATCATAAGCTGCCAACCTCCAACCAGGACCATTCCAACCAATTCTAAATAACACTTAGGGCAATTTATAAGATTCCACAAGGGTTCCAGGCAGTAGAGCAACTTTCCAGAAACCTACAACCTCCAGATGGGTGCCTGCTCCAAATAAGTCCTGAAACCTAGCCCAGCCTCTCCAGAACATCAGATAGTTCCATCTCCCTACCCCATATTAGTGACAGACCTTTCCAATATCAAAAATTTAGAATTGCCATAGCCCAAACAACCCTAAAGAGAGATATGGAAAGATCATAGGTAATGGTGGAATTATACATAAAAGATAGGACTTAACATATGAATATGAATGCTAAGTCATTAAAATGATATCTCTTTTAGTCTCCAGTATTTTAGACCAGCTAGAAATAAAACCCTAAAATTGTGAAATTGTAACCCATGTCAAAGTCTGAAATATGTTCTACAACTAATTGTGGTACTGTGCTTTGAAATTTATAGCTTTTCTGCATATATGTTATTTTTCACAAAAAAAGAAGGAAAAAAGTCGATTGTGATGATAAAAAAAGTATTTAAGCCCTCTAGCCTCCTATATTCTGGAGTAGCTAGAAAGAAAAATATGAGAGGATCGTATGGTAGCCCATGACAAACTCTGAGATCTGTCCTGTAACCACTTGTTGAAGAGTGCTTTGAAAATTACTGCTTTTTAATTTTTTTGCTTTGCATATGTTATACTATACAATAAAAAAAAGTTAAAAGAAAAAAGAGAAAAAGAATTACCATATGACCTAGCAAGCCCATTTCTATGTATGTGCCCAAAAGATTTGAAAGCAGGGACTCAAACAGATATCTGCACACTAACATTTTGGAGGCATTATTGACAACTGTCAAAAGATGGGAACAACTCAAGTCTCCATCGACCAATGAATGGATATAAAAAATTTAGTATATACATACATATATATATGTGTATGTATGTATATACTGTATTTATATACACTATGGGGTATTTTGGGCCATAAAATGGAATGAAGATCAGATACATAAGACAACATGGATGAACCCTGATCTCATCATGCTTTGTGAAATGAGCCATACACAAAAGAAGAGATACTGTTATGATCCCACTGATGTGAAATAATTCAAATAAGCAAATTCACAGAATCAAAATCTCAAATACAGGTTACCAGCAGCCAGGGTGGGGTTAAGAATGAGGAGTTATTGATTAATTTGTGCAGTGTTCCTATTCGAGTTTACTGTAATGTTTTGGTAAGGGATGGTGATGACGGTAGCACAAGATTGTGAATGTAATTAAGTGCACTGAATTATATATGTCAATGTGGTTAAAAAGAGAAATTTTAGGTTGTATATATGTTACTAGAATAAAAATTTTTAAAAATACATAGGACTACATAACACAGTGAACCCCACTGTAAATGATGGATTATAGTTAATAGTACAATTATAAAACTGTTCTTTCATGAATTATAACTCATGTACCACACTAATCCAAAGTGTTATTAATAAGGTAGTATATGGGAACCCTGTATTTTCTATATGATTCTTTTGTATATACAACTTCTCTAATAAAAAATTATATATATAAAACAAAGGCACATAGCGTATTTTAACACTCTTGAAATAGGCTGTCAAATACTTTTCTAGGAAGGTTTTTATCAATTCATAATTAACAGCACCTATCTTGCTATATCTCACAAATAAAGAATATGAGAAAAATGTAAAAAGTAATTCCCAATTTGATAGATGAACACTGGTATTTCTTTGTTGTTTTTAATTGGCATTTGTCTAATTCCTGATGAGGCTGGTACTTAAAAATAACATATTTTTGCAACTGGTAATTTTTCTCATTAATTATTTGTTCATGTCCTCTGCACATTTTTCTGTTGGGATTTAAGAGCTTTTCTTACTGATTTAAAAAAATCTCTCTATATTAAGGGCACTATTATATTTGTTGTAAATATATTTTCCCACTGTCATTTGTTCTTTCATTTTATTTATGTATATTCTTGATAAATGGGAGTTTTTATTTGTTTTTACTATATAAACAGCCAACATAACCAATTTTTATTTTTGTGATTTTCCTATTACTTCAATTCTTAAAAGTTCTTCCCCATTACAGATGCTGATGGTCACCTACATTTTCTTCTGTTTAAAATGCTTATTTACATTTTTTATTTTTGTGTATGGTACAAATGAGATGAGAATCCAACTAATTCTTCAGATAGTTAACTGACCAGCTCCTTTTTCTTCACTTATAGAGATGTCATCTCTATCACACTTTAGATTTTGATGTATTCTAGGTAATTATCAGAATATCTACTCTGTTTCATGGATTCATGAACATTTTAATCTGTTAACTTCGTAGTATACTTTAATATTTGGTAGGGCAAGTTCTTCCCCTCCATACATAATTCTTTTTCTAACTGTTCAGCTATTTTCAACAATGTTTATTTCCAAATGAACATTTAGAATAATTAGTTAAAAAAAATAACAAAAAAGAAAAAGAAACAAACCACCCAAATTTTGATTGGAAGTAGGTTAAATCTCTAAATTAGTTTAGGAGGTACTTACATCTATATTTATTTATTTATTTATTTATCTTCTCAAGGAGAACAATATATCTCTCTAATTATTCAAGTCTTTCATGTCTCCCAATAAAGTTTTATGGTTCTGCTATACAAATTCCTTTGTAAAGATTCATAACTACTTATGCTTTTTGGCTGCATTTGTGAATGAAATTTTTCCATTGCATTTCAGAAACTATACAAATAAAAACAAAACCCATTAGTTTTGTATATTTATTTTATTTTTGGCCACTTTACTCTTATTTATAACATCTAAGTTTTTAGCTGATTTAAAAAAACTTCCTAGGTAGGACAATCATATCATCTACAAACACTGCTCTGTATTCTCCTTTCTTATAAGAAACTAGTTTTGGGGTATAAGAAATTATTCGAACAAAGACTTACAGGAGGGAGAAATGAGGGTCTACAATAAAAGAACTTAGAAGCATGCATGGCCGCCTGAGCAAAAGGTTCAGAGGTAATCAAGGCCCTATACAGGGATAACTAAATTTACTAATGTTGAGAAGCAGAAGTTACACTAATATCATGACAGGGACTGAAATCTAGAAGCAGTTCTTTCTATTGAAACAGAGATTCCCAAAGGATTTACAAAGGCAGAATGTCTTTATATAAGATAACTAATCTTGACTTTAGGATGAAAAAGAAGAGGTATGCATTTGGAAGGTCAGTGAGAAACAAACAAGGATACGTAAACGAGGAGAATAGGAGTTCTGGTGATAGGAAAGGTGATAACTGAAAAACAGAGTCTCAGTTGTGATTATGTCACATGGGGAAGGGGAAAGAGACAGGGAAGATAAGAACTTACCTTCTGCAGAATCTGCAGAAGGGAAAACATGCAAGGAAATTTTTTTTTAAGTTTCTACCTTGATAAGATTAAAGTATTAATAAAACATCTAATTGAAAATATCCTACAAAAAACAAAATATAACAACTGAACAAAAGGGTATAGAAAGACAGACCTGAATGTCATCTATAGACAACAAAGAGTCTAGTAGTAAACCAGATTCTGTGAGGAGATAAACTATATTCTTAGATGGAGAAATGTAAAAACAGGGCAGATTCTAGATTACAATCCCAGAAAATGCCTACAGTAAAAGCAATCTAAAAAAGAGGGGGACCAAGAACACATGACAGAGTTCAATGAAATGTTACATCAGATGTAGGAAGAAAAACAGTGCCAAAAATGACCTGAAGGGAATTAGATTAGGTCTATGACAAACCTGAATATGTAAAGTTTTTATCAAACAGATAAAACACTGTATGACTCAGTAATTTCATTCCTTGGTTTATAGCAATTTTGTTCATAATTGCCCCAAACTGGAAATAACCCAAATGTCTTTCAGTGGGTGAATGGATAAAGAAACTGTGGTATATCCATACAATGGAATACCACTCAGCAATAAAAAGGGATATTTGATACAAGCAACCACTTGGATAGATTTCAAAGGCATATGTCGAGTGAAAGAAGACGTGTTTTAAAAATTACATATTATATGATTCCATTTATATGACCTTCTCTATAAGATGAAACTATAGGGACAGAAAACAGATCAGAAGTTACCAGGGATTGGGGGGTAGGATAACTACAAAGGGACATGAGGGAGTTTTTTGGGGTGATGTAAATGTTCCGCATCCTTATTTTAGTGATTAACATGAATCCATATAAATATTAAATTTATAAAACTACACCATAAATCAATTTTATTGCATAATAATAAAAACTAGATAAAATACTTTATAATACTTATTCTATTATTCATATTGGATCTATTATTTATTCTTTGATATAATCTTATGCAAAATGATAGTTAAAGGTCCATCAAGATTTCTAAAATTTAACTAGGGTTTTTTTTAATTAAACATTACTTACAAGCTGTTCTCCTTCCACAAATATTTGAAAAATTACATTCAAATCTGAAAATAATCAACTTCATTTCTCAATATCATTGTATTTATTAAATAGATGTCTGATAATAAATGGCAGCTTGCTGCTTTAAAAAAATTCATAACCCAAACTGTTCATCTTTCCATCTGCAGTAAAGACAAAATGAGGAATTGGCACTATAACCTCAACTCGGTTAAAGTCCTTCTATATAGTACAGTATTAATTCTTGCTGACTTCTGTATAAAACAAGGATACTCCTGTTTGCGCGGAAAAACTGTGTGATTTTCCATTATTTTTAATAGACTTTTTATTCAAGCGTTGTCTTTCCAATAAAGCATGAAACAAAAAGCTGCTATTATGTGTGCTTTATGTTGCCACTGAAACCATGGCTTCTTTCTCAGCCTAACCTTAAAAATCGCATATGTGGACAGGGAAGCCCAAAACAATAAGAACACTGTACTTGAATAAATGATCGCAGGGGCAATCTGTCCTAAACCTAATTTCGTACAATTCTGACCTTTTCAAAACGTTACTAATCTTGTGACCTGTCATCAGTTCCCTTCCCTCAACCTAGTCAGTACAATAATATCAATTTTTACAGGTGTCACTTAAATAAAGTCACATTCTTCCCGCAACAAATTAGGAATCTGGTAGGGAAGATATCAAGATTGATGTTCACAGATTAATATAGCTGAATCAATAAACTCTTTACCAAAGTGTTTAAATCTCCACAATACAATCTTTTTCAATTCATTGGTTTCTAGCTCTGTTGTTTCCATCTGCAAAGGCTTTCCCCATAGAAACAGATCAGATGCTGGTGAGCCCCTGGCAACAGCCTTCGAAAGCGGCTGTTCTATATTTAACAAGTTTGACCTATATGCAAGTGTTCGTCTCCGTCAGCCTGGATTGTCCAGAATCACAGAGGTGATGCTTTTATTATGTAATACACCATACCCTCCATGGGGTCATTAGCTGGTATACCAAGCCATTTCTGGATGTAAGAATTGAGAAAAGTACAACTTGAAAAGGTTGGCTATGATTAATCCTACCTAGAAATTCTTGCAAACTCAGTTTTATCATTAATAAGGTCATATTTAAATTGCCTGCAAGTTTAAAAACAGCCAGGTTTACCTAGGCAGCCAGGTGGAAACTATTACAACTGAAATTTTAGAAATGCTTCTTTGTGGGGCATTTTAACTCACCTGTGCTGCTGTTTTACTGTACTCCATCAGGGTCCATTAGATCCAATTTCAGTTTTTGAGTTTCTTTTTTGTGAGGTTCTAACTATTTTAAAGATTCATATTTCTTTAAATAATAAAGACTTCTATTATTTCTTAGAGGTCTTCCAAAGCACAAAAAGGAAAAATATTTTTTAAATACAATAAAACTCATTCTATCTTGCAATGACCATGAGTTCATTTGATCTTTCTATAAATCTGAGATGCATTATCAGATCCTAGTGAGCTTGTTTTTCTTACATCTTGAAACATTTTGCTACTTAATCATTTTAGTAATTATTTCATCATAACTCGTCAATTATTCCCAACTATGCTAAAAAGATTAAAACAATAAGAAAATGGAATAATGATAGAAATGCCTACAAGAATGATAAAATAGTGAAATTGTGTCAATATGACATCATCCTTCAGTTTTCTTATTGTCTTGCTCAGAGGTATTGCATCATCTTTCAAGAAGGTACAAAAGTCTGGAGATAGCATTGTGGTTGCCTGATCTTGGCTTTTATTGAACATAGCTGAGAATTCAGAGTTTTTTTTTTAAATCTCTTGCCTATCATGGCAAAGACAAGAAAATTAATGGAGGAACCTGTTGCACAATTATTAGATGAAGCAGACGATGAATGCAAAAAGAGACAGCAGCACTTGAGACTAATGAAGCTAGTGAAATTGATCAAATAAGTAAAATCTCAGTCTACATGTCTTCAGATGATGATATCCTACATGAATTTTCTCAAATTCAAGAACTGATCAGTAAATAATATATTTCTAAGGACAAAAAGAAATTATGGTATTTCATCCAGTTACTTACGCAAAAGGAAATCACCATTGCACAGTATTTTATAACAAGAAAGCAGGCCTTCCCATTTTGCTAAAAGGATAAATGATAGTATTCTTTCCCTTTTCATCTTATCTGTGCACCAAAATTTCCTAGATAGGGTTTGTAAATAGGTAGATGCTGAAGGTGGGAATTATAGAAAGGTGACCAGAATGAAACAGATGATGTAGACATTAAAAAATTAGATTGATCATTCTAAAATATGTTGACATATCTAAACATTAAAATGTTTTGCAATTACAGAGCATTTGATGGCCATCCTCTCTTCTACAAGGTTTGTTATATTTAAATATTTAATAAACACAAAGTTTTTCCATTGCCTCTTTATTCTTCCCTTTGTAAATTATTTATAAAGTAAAACAATTTTTAAAACAGAGGTCATTCAATCCAGGTAGTAAACGGTGGTGACTATTTTTCTTGGGACACTAATGGTTAAAAAAAATCTGAAGCAGAAAATATTGCAGTATTAGGGATGGATTATAAAACTGAATGAATTTCGGAACTTTCTGACGAGGACCAATGAGTGCTGGAACCAATGTCGCTGAGATAGCCAGAAACCTGAACATGAAAAAGGACTTAATATGATGCTGGGAAGCAGGGCAGAAAACCAAAATGCGTACATTGAAACAACTGATCACGCAACAACAGACTTGAAGCATTCCTTAAAAGAGTTGTTATGAAAGGCAATGTATAAAATTTATTTTGCCCTCGACAAAAATTAAAAAAAGCAAGAAATGACAAGGTAACTAGATTTTGTAAAACTTTCTGGATTAAAAAATATATATACAAGATACTATGTTTCCCAATTTATATTAATTCATAAACCATATAAATCCATGTAAATCTATTATTCATTTTGATGTTTAGATGATATTTCATATCCTACTGAGGAACAAAAAGTCAAGATGTTTCTAATTTTCTCCTATTAAAACAGTGCAAAAATTAACATCCTGGTCTTTGACAGGTGTAAGAGTGTAGATATCTTGAAGTAGACTCATTGGTCATGGGGTTTGTGCATCTTCATTTTTGTAAGAAGTCAAATTAATCCTCAAGGTATTAACCACTTGGTGTATTCTTCTAATTTATATTCTGACTAGCAATGTATGAACATTTTCTCCACAATTTCACCAACTCTTGGTGCTTTCGGTCTTTGTAAATTTTGCCAGATTGATGTTTATGAAATAATGTCATTTTTTATTAAGTATTTTCCTCAGCATCTTTTCATTTGCTTAACTTCAATTATTTTTTTTTCCTCTGAGAATTGCCTATTCATATCCTTTGCCAGTTTTTAAAAAAATTATGGTGTCTTTTTCTTATTGATTATAGAGGATTTTTAAAACAGTATAATGGATGGCAATTCTTTGTAGATTATATGCACTGCAAATATCTCTTCCCAGTTTGAGGCATTTGTATTTACTATTATTTTCTATACATAATTTATAAAAAATTACTGTAGCCAAATTAAAAAATTTTTTTCTAGTCTCAAATTTAAGGAAAAAAGTTTCCAATTGTAAAAATTTTAGTTTCGTTTTTTGCATTTAGGTCTCTAAAACTATCTGAAATTTACTGTATGAAGCCAGATAGGGATTGTATTTTATTTTTTCCCAAACAGCCAATTATCTCAGCCCTATTCATTGAAAAGTCTATTCTTTTCCTTCTGATTTACACTTGTCATATAACAAGCTATTCCTGTGTTATATTCTCTTTCCTCGGCCTATTTCTGCATAGATTTAACATCGTTTCAATTAATACTATAGCTTTCTAGTAAGTCTTGATATCTGATAAATCTTCATTACTCTTCAAAATTTTCTTGGTTGTTCATGGCTCTCTAAGCCTCCATATAAAAATTCAAATAAAGTTGTCATATTGCAAAAAAGTCCTCTTAGATTTGATTGGAAATGCACTGAATTCATAGCTTAGTATGGGCAGAAACTGCCATTTTTATGATAGCATCAGTTATCCCCACACATGAAAATATTTTACCATTTTTAGGTTCTGAAAGGTTTTTCAAAAATGTTTATAATTTTCTTCTTAAAGGTCTTGCACATTTTCTTTCAGAGGTAATGCTAGGTACCTTAATTATTTTGGTTGCTGATGAAACCTTTTTTAAAGTTATATTTTCTCTATCTTTACATTTTCTTTAGCTATTATTATTCCTTTCTTGCCTTCTTAGGTATTGCGTTTTCTTTTTTCCTCTCCAAGCTATTCCCCATGCTTTGGAAAAGTTTCAGAGTTATGCACAATTTTCACATGCACACTTGACTTAAAATTTCATATTACTTAACATTTCTAGTTCATTCCTAATTAATCCAAGGGTCTTACATGGATTTAATCCACTCTGGCCTTTTCCATTGGTTGTGTTCCATATTTTAACTCCATCCCTTTTAAAATCTCTTATTAGACGTTATTGTTGTTGTTTTATATATCAATGCTTTTTACAATTTATCTTTTAAACTTCTTATTGTAAGTCATGACACACTTAGAAAAGCTCACGAAATGTGAATGCGTGCTTCAATGAGGTGTCACAAAATGAGCATTCCCGTGAGCACAACAGGAGACAAGACACTGCCAGCACCCTGAAAGCACTCCTCGTGACCCTTCCCCATAGGCAGAAACAATGTGATTTTTATGACAGTTATTTTCTCGCTTTTCCTCATAGTTTTATCACCTAACCATGCATCATTAGATACTATAGTTGAGCTTCATAAAAATGGAATCAGACGGTGTGTACTCTTTTGGGCTGCTTTCTTTCTCAACCTTTGTCAGATTTACAACTAAGTCTTAAATGTAGTTTATTTATTTTTATTACTGTATAGTACTCCATTGTATATCACTGGATATAAAATTCTAAGTTATAAGTTATTCTCTTTTAGCATCTTAAAAATGGCATTCAACTGACTTCTGGTTTCCATTGTTTCTGTTGAGAAGACAGGGGCCAGCTAATTGGTGTTACTTTGAACGTTATCTTTCCTTTTTTTCTCCAGCGGCCTTAAAGATTTTTTCTTTGTTTTTGGCTTTTACCATTTTAACAATGATGTCTGTGGTATAGATTTCTTTGGTATTTATCCTGTTTTATGCCCATATTGCTTCTGGAATTTGTGTGGACCTCTCATTTTACCTGTTATTTCAACTTCTCTTTCATATTTTCCATCTTTATATCTCTCTGTGCTACATTTTGGTTGATTTCTTTAGATCTATTCCCTTGTTTGCCACTTCTCTCTTCAGTTAAAATGTACTGACTATTTAATCTGATTGCTGAGTTTTAAATTTTGTTGACTATATTTTCCATTTCTTGAAGCTTTTCTAGTTTTCTTTTTTTCTCCCCAAATCTGCCTATTTACTTTTCATAAGGTTCTTTTTCTTTTATTATGGTTTCTACTCCCAATTTTATATCTTTATTTTAACCAGACAAATTTAATTTCTCTCTCTCTTTTTTTTTTTTTTTTACATGGGCAGACACCGGGAATCGATCCCGGGTCCTCTGGCATGGCAGGCGAGCATTCTTGCCTGCTGAGCCACCGTGGCCCGCCCTAATTTCTCTTTTAAATCAATTTATCATTTCAAGTCCTTGGTTGCTGACTTTCACTCAGTGTGGATCCTTTCCTTGTGTGTTTGGTAAATTCTTTTGTGAAATCATCTGTAACAGAGCTTATTATTATTATTTTCTTGTGAGAATCCATTGGGCCTGGATTGTGGACAAATCTCTTAGGGTCTGTTTGTATCTACAACCCTATGGTATCACTGACCCACTAATTTTTAAAATTAATTTCTAAGCTTGGGGTTCCAGATCACATAGATTGTATATATTCAAATCCTAGACCAGCATGAGGCAAGGATCTACGGTTTGGAATTTCCAAGGAAGATTTCTCAGCTTCTATAACTCAGCCAGATATTGAACATTTCGTTATTTCTCTTTGCTGGTAGGCAGATATTTTCTAGTCCACTCTTTTCACTGAAAGTCGAAGTTTCTAGTCTACACTTTAAATGGGTTCACAGAGGTTTCATTTTCTGCCCCCAAGTGGATGTTAAAACTGAAACCCATAGATCACCAAAACCAACGGCTTTAGCACGCATCCTTACCACTCTAATTTTCAGAGTTTTCTTTTAATTTCTGGAGAGTTTCCTTTCTTTCCTCAAAACTCAATTATGTATTGAAAATCATTTTAGCTTTATTTTACCTATCATTTGGAGGGGTTTGTAGAAAAAGGATTTCAGGTTACACAGTCTGCCATATTGCCAGAACCAGAAATCCCATGGCATTGTTTTTAAACCTTCTGTCAACAAAATAAATACATTAGTAGTAGTAAATTCTGGTTTGATTCTTAATTAATTTTAATTTTTCTAAGACTCCAAACAAGTTTTCCTTTGAGCCCTAGCAACTCAGTTCTGTCGCTCTACAACTGATGTGACTTTGCTAGCTTTTTGTCTATTTATGGATTTAATCCCCCTCTTTTTCAGAAGGTAAGTGAATTCAATTCTCTGGAAGTAATGTGGAACAGAAGTGTCACCTGAAAATAAATTCATGATCTATGTTTACAAACTTTTTGGCTATACAACCACCTACCCTGTATTATGAACACATAGGTAATGACTTCACTTACATCAGGTACCTCCCTCATAAGCCCTAGCTCAGTGCCACACATAAACCAAAATGTATACAGTAACGAGTTTTCAACCATAAATCTGGGTTTCATTTATCATACAAATGATGACAAACTTTAACTAAATTATAACTATTTTTACATTACCCTCCTTTGCTCCTCCTCAGCATCAGCGAAGAGTTTACGAATGTTAGCCTCTGATTCTCCCACGTACTTGTTAAGGATTTCTGGTCCATTAACCACTTTGGGCTCTCTTGCATTCAACATCTTGCCAATCTGTCGAGCCAAGAGAGTCTTACCACAACCTGGGGGCCCATATAACAGGATGCCTTTAACATGTTTGCAACCTAAAAAGGAAAAGAAAGCAGCCTTATAATAACCAACTAAAATCCAAGTAAGACCTCTAAAGGAAAGTTTTCTTCTCCCCTCATATGCATTTTAGGAACAATACAATGATACTTTTCTTTAACATATATTAATATTCACAACAACAATGAACAACTAAAGCTCTATTTTACAGAAAATCTAGAAACAATTCCTGTATCAGTACTAATGTTTGAGGGGAAAAAGCTGCCAATTAAAGGTCATACACTTCAAGTATCATTTGGAACAAACATTTTTAACTCTGAAAATGTCTCTTTGGTCTCAACACTAAATATTACTTCTTTTTTGTTTAAGACCAGGAAAAAAGAGAACTGGTTTTAGGCAAATTAACCCAAAACAAATCTATTACGATATGCCAGGCTATGAAAACTCTACCTTACTCACAATATAACACTGTCAATACACACACTTAAAAAAAGGGCAAACATCTCTGAGTTGAATGGGCACAGAGCAATTCACAGGCTCCAGATGGAGGCTGTAGATTTTTGTGGACAAAACTGAAGATCTTACTATGTGTGGCTGATGCCAAGTGAGGATGAGGCACATGTTTTTTGAGAGCAACTCAGATGAAGATGACGTGCTGAAAGAGTAGTATTCAGTTATTTTCTAGGCATGATTTGCTAAATGTCCTAAGGTATCATTAACAATAGCAGAAGAGCAAGACTGATGATCCAGACTCCCCAGGATTTCTTCAGCCAACTTCAAATGAGTGTTTACTCTACTTCTTAAGATGAAGATTAACTGTCTCTGTTTACTGACTCCAGGAATTCTCACTTTTCTAGCAGTTTCACAATTCAGATGTGACTCCTTTCTGATGAATTTTTTCTTTATATTACACCAAAAAAAGTACTCTGAAATAATGAATTACCAGATTTCAACGTTACACTCAAAACTACGAGGGAAAAAGAAAATTTCTGGAAATGGAGTGTGCTTCCATTGAAAATAGTTTGAGTTCATTTGGAATGAAATTCTTTAAAAATTTTATCTTTAAGGAAAAAAACTAAGACAATACATATTTAATTTAATCTCAAATAACAACTCTATCAGAAACTTTAAATTCTGAAGAGGAAGACCCTATGGGCTGCCAATATGGCCAACATTTCCATCTTCATTTCAAGAAAAGACTCCTTTCTTAAGTCCTTGAGAGTTATGAGATCTGTGCTTATGGTTAGGCCTGTAGAGACAGGGAAACTTAGTAGAAAGTTTTGTACGCATGCTTAGAGTCTTAGGCTTCTCATCACGGTATAAATTCATGGCCCAAGAGCCATGGCCCAATAAAATGTCTTTCGTCCTTGACTCATCCTTCAAGAATGAGTGGCAGAAAGATAAAGGGATAAGCTTTGAGCTTCTCTTACAGGCAGATATCACCATGCACTGCCAGCATCCAAGCCACCAGAACATATCTGATGAGGACTATGAAACCAGGCTCCTAGTCTCCCCTTCCAAACCAACTGCTACCATCATGGTTTGAAACTACTCATATGGATTAACTATAGTTGGGGCAGACAGCGATGATGGTGGCATGGAAACAGGGAGAGGAGAGCCAGAAAGGAGGAAATGAAGATTTGCTAACTACAAAGCCCTAGCCCTGGTCTTCATTGCCAGTTTTTTTTACTTCTTCACCTTCTCTAAGTTTATTAATCTCCTAACTATACTTCCTTCCTTAGTAAGCCATATTATCTTTCAAGGACTCCCAACTTCTCAGCCTTCTTATACTTCTATCACACCCATCCCACGAGCACTCAATACAATACGGCTTTACTGCACCTTCACATAGGTCACGGAGTACCACTGGGGAAAATGACACCACTGTGCCCTACAATGTCATGCTATCCAATTTCAGCACTACTCTCACTGCTTTCTGAATATTATATGCCACTCTTTACTTGTCTTTATTAGCTCATCTGCCTTCTCCTTAGTAGTTAGCCAGAGCTTTATCATTCTTCTCAAGAGCCACTCTATGCTATATTAGAGATGACCTTGATTCCTACTTCATTTATATTTGTAAAAAAAGACTATCAGGCATGAACTCCCTTCAGCTTGCTGCTCTTCAACCCACAAATTTATCTGCAGACAAATCCATTCTCAACCTTAGCCTCAGTCTCAGAGGAGGCATTTTCTTTCCTTTTATCTAAGGTTTAAATTGCAATTTTTTTGTTTATATGCCTTATTCTCTATTAGACTGTGAACTACTCAAAGGCAGGTATTGCTTCATTAATTCTGAATCACAAACACCCAGCATAATGCCTAGCACATAATATGTACTCAATAAATATTGAAAAAGTATATTACTCTTTTCCTACAAAATTCTAAGAAAATAGAGAAGAGTGACTTTAAAAATTTATTTGAATTTTAAAACCTTAACGTATGTGTGAGACAAGCAAAAAATGTTTATTTGGTATGAAAGTTATATTTTGACCAGTGCATTAAAAAAATTTATTTGAAGCTCTTGATTTATTCATAGCTTATGTATTCCTATACATACATAAAATAGCTGTACTAATTTAAGTACCAAAGCAAATTTGCAATGATTGGGATTTTGCAAACTTAGTAAAATAAACTATATAAAATATACATATTAGAATTTTACTTTTGTAACTGTTTTTGTACATGGAATATACTCAATTTAATATGTTCTGAATTGAACTCAGACCTTACAGAAAAATTAATAAAATACTACTATGAAAATTGAAAGAAAAAGGGATAAAATGCATATCTACGGAACTTACAGATAATACAAACCTCTGAAATGACAGAATCTATTCAATATAACACCAATAGCAATGTCACAGAAGTTCCAGTCTGCACTAGAACTATAATTCCTTTAGGATCTCAAGAAAGCACATAAATATATATATTGACACATGAAGATTTCAAAAGTCCACTTCCACAAAGGAAGTAGTTACTTGAATAAGCAATGGACATGGAACTTTGTTATTACAATTATTATTATATCCTATTCTGACCTATTAAATAAGCATTGGTCTCTAATTTGAAATGAGTCACAAAAACTCTTAATAAGTAATTCCATTCAACAAAGATGTATTAAATTCCTGTTTGGACTATGTACTAAGCTAGGTGTTAAGGATACAAAGATGAAAAGGTGTCCCTATCTCCAGGGCATTCTTTGCTTAGTAGGAATAAAAATAGGTTATCTACAGTACAATATGAAATATCAGAGCTATGAATTAAGTGTTTTATAGCCTAGCCAAGAGAGACTAATCCTGCTAAGGTGATGGCAGAAAATCAGGGATGGACATAGGAAAGCCTCAATCTGGGCCTTGAAGGATGGGAAGGAGGTTCTTGGAGAGCAAACAGCACCCTACAGAGTGAGAATACCATGATCAAAGACCTAAAGGTACGTACATAGAAGCTGTTTTCTCAGAACAGTCAGTAGTAACCTGTTGTGGCCAGAGCTTTGTTGGTGAGCAGAGTACAGGAGATGAGGCTGATGGGTTAAGCCTGACCCTAACTTTGGAAGGCCTTGATACCATGCCCAAGAGTTTTAGCTTTGTGTTGTAGGCAATGGAAAGTCACTTAAGACTTTTACACAGGGAAGGTACATAATCAGATATATGCTTAAAAGTTAGCTCTGAAAAAATTGAACAGATTTTTTTTTTTAAAGCTAACTCGGATGGTAGAGTGGAGGAAGGACTAGAGAACCAAGAAGCAGAGGGTAGAAGTTTAGTTGGAGGAATGTTCTTAACTTTTTCCTTGGGACACTGTGCCATTGCATGGTTCTGGATTTTCATCCAGTATTGCTTTCAAATCCTTCCAAGTCCTCTGGAAGCACGTGAACAAGGGGTCCAGAGGTCTCAGAAGGACACCCCTACCCCATCCCTGCCAATGCCCCAGCTTTCTCCTAAGCTTCTCTAGGACCTTAAAGCCTGGCTCTAATATTGGGAACCTCTAATCTCAGGCTCCTACATTGCCTTACTGCTGAGCTGTGTTGGACTTCTCTTGCTACTTTTTTTTTTAAAGATGTATTTCAGGCTCTCTCTACTCAGAGGTCAGGGAACTAAACAGCAAAGAGTGGGCATGGAAAGAGAAAAAATCAGTAGCACTGATTCACTGGAAAGACCACATTCTCTCATTCTATTTCTCATTTTCTTTCTCACACAATAGTCTAATGGACAACCCTAGAAAAACGCACATATACAAAGAAATTCTGCAAATAAAGCTTGGAGATTCTTAGATCCTCTGAGGTCCACTCATGGAACACAGATTAAGAACCCTTGAGTTACAAACTACTGAAATAATCCAGACAAGAAACTAGGAATGGGAAGAGGCAACAGTAGTATGAAAAGAAAGGAAGAGACCAAGGTAGGGAATATTCATCAATGCTTAGAAGCCAAGTGAAAAATCAGAGGAGTAGGAGTCAAGGATGACCTTAGGGTATCTAGTCTGGGCACATGAGCAGAATAATAGTAATTTCAGAAATTTCAAGAAGATAGCAGAAGGAAGAGAATAGGAAAACTCATTTGGAGAACGGAAGAAATCATTTCCTTGCATTTGGCTGTGCTGCATTTGAGATTCAGACAGCATTGTTTACTAAAAACGCAAGTTGAAAGGTCAGAAAAGACATCAAGAACTATGGCTCATTATTTTTTGGAATATCAGTTCTGGGGCAAATGGAGAGCCACAGAAAATTTTAAGAAGAAGAATATGATAATGGGGACAAATGCTGCAGAGACAGATGAAAAGAGGCCAACGTATTTAAAAATCAGGAAGTTCATGCTGATCTGGGCCAGAGGGTTTTAATGTAGGGTCAGATTATAAGAAGGAAGCTAAGTAGTATGAGCATACACAGAGATCACATTTTCAGGCACACTGCGAACAAGTAGAAAGATTTAGGGAGAAAGCTTGTAAGGACACCTTTTCTTCTGAGACTAGTTAAGTAAAGGGGAAAAGAGGAGGGAAGCTGAGATTATGCCTGACGGATTCTGTTTACTTTGTGAAGTAGCAGCTAGGTCATCTACAAAATGAGGGATGAGGAGAAGATACTGGAAAGCATGGTAAAAATTTGGGGAATTTGGAAATATGGGGAGAACTGTGTATCAGCAGAGAGATGCCACTAGTTCAGTGAACTCAGCATAGAAAATTCAGGTCATGGGATTAGTATCCTCGTCATTGTAATTATATATATATATATATTTTATATTGCAGTGTGAGGTTAGGTGAAGATTCTTACTCAATTCCTTAAATATAAATTTTATCAAAGTTGGGCATAAGAATCTTGACTATTTTAGTTTTATCCATCTCTTCGAATCTTAAAGTTTAGCAACATGAGGCAAATAACCAGATTAAATTAAATTTGAAGTCAACATATCTATGGTTAAAGTCTATTATCTAGTTTTCCCATCCAGAGTATGAGGTAAAAATTATCACATGACTTGTTCTTAACTTTTTTCCTATTTTTCTGACAAAGTTTAAGGTTTTGCTTTTTAAAAACTTTTTATTTTGAAATAACTTCAAACTTACCAGTTGCAAAAATAATACAAATCCTATATAGAGAACACCAACATATACCCCCCCCATATACCCAGATCCACCAATTTTAACATTTTGTCACCTTGCCTTTTCATTTTATATATTTATCTAGTATCTACCTACCTCCCTATCTTCTACCTACATCCCTCCCACCTTCTGAACATCTGAGAGCAGGTTGCATGTACCATACTCTTTGAACACATAATACTTCCATGTATACTTCCTAAAATACCACTATTCACTTATGTAATCACTTGCTGTTACCAAGTTCAAGACATTTAACCTTTAATTTAAAAGTGTGAGGTTTTTTTTTTTTTTTTACATGGGCAGGCACCGGGAAACGAACCCGGGTCCTCTGGCATGGCAGGCAAGCATTCTTGCCTGCTGAGCCACCGTGGCCCAAAGTCTGAGGTTTTAACCTTCATTTCTAAGCCATTCACATCTTTTCTCCTTCCTCAACACGTTTTATAAGTAAGAACTGTTGTAGGCTGACAATATAGTCAAATATATTTCCAAGCATTTTTTTCTCTTGTTCAATTATTTAACTGATTGTTTTACTAATTGCTCCTAATAATTATCTTCTTAAAAATACCTATTTTTTATTTGGATGAGGCACAAACAGAAAAACAACTCAGTTCTGGTGACATAACGGAAGGTGTCAATGGAAAGCAAAATGGAATCCAAGTTGCTACTTATATTTGAATATAGGAATATACAAAGTTACAGGAGACAGTATTCTTTTACTCATTCAACAAATGATACATTTTTGTGGGTGGGAAGATGAGAAAGTTATTTTCTGATTGCTTCTATTTGCTCAGTCAAATAAGATTCCAGGTCATCAGCTGCTGGTGAGGATGGAAGGGAAGAGGTGGGGTGGAAGTTTGAGAAGAGTGGAGAAGGTATGAGCTAGTCATCTCAGGAAGTAAGAGAGAAAATCAAGTAGGCTGAGGAAAACCAGAACACTAGGATAAATACTGAGAACCTAATTGAGGTGTAGTTCATAATTTAAAGTAAGGTGAGACATCCTGGTTTTGTGTTTTTCTTTGCTCGTATTTAGCAGCCAGGGTACTTGTTCAGAGTAGGCAGGGACCAGAAAAACACTTGGGGCTTTGCCACCTACTGAAGATTAGAGGCATGCCCTGAGGGTATGTGCAAGGAACATAACAAGTGATAGACTATGATGTCTATACTGAGTAAGGAGGGAAGAGAGGACAAAAAGATCTGAAAGTGAACTGGAGCTTCCAAGGGGATCAAACTGGGGGTGGGTGGGTGGGGAGGACAGGGCTTGCTAAAGGTAAGCAGGGGAAACAATAGGAGGTGGCCAGACAGCAGGATGCTGAGAACTCACATCCCAGAAGGGATGTGGGTATTAGCAAAGACAAAGTCTTGGGTATGACCAACAAGTGGGTGACCAAGGTGGAACGAAGGAAAAGTTCATTGGAAGTAAGGCCATATTGTTGAACAGATCATCTACATGGATGCTAAAGTCATCAATAAAACATGGATAAATAAAACCCCTAATGAAGACAGTGTTTAGGAAGAGCAAGTAAGCCAGACAGCTTCTTTATCTGGCCACTCTCTCTGTTCATTTCTCTCTAGCAGGAATATTCATATTCACTTTCATTTTGCTCTCCAAATGTTAATGGCAGTGAGAAGTGTTAAGATTTATTATTTTATCACTACATAATAGTTATCATTCAAGGAAACTATAATATTAAAAAATGCCAAAGGAATCAAAGAGCAAATGACAATGCCATTGCTTACTAAGGATTTATAGGAACCTCACTATAAGACTATTTGTAAAGAATTTATTATAAGACTGATTTATATCTCATTCTAGACTCCATGGCATAAAGCTTTCTAGGTGATTTCCTAGAGCATGAACCACAAAGACTGCATTATGTTTCACAATAGATATTTGTCAAAAAGGCTGAAAGTATGATTTGTGGTCAGGTGCCAGAGAGGTGAGGATTGACTGGATTAAATGCATTAGGAAATAAATCAGGTGAAAAATCTCTACAGAACATTAAATATCACCAGCTAGGAGTTCCAGTTTTCTGACCAGTAGTTTTCAGACTTGGAGTTCACAAAATAGCAAAAGCTTTTTTTCTTTTTTTTTTTTATCTGCAAAGAAGTGCTGTCAATGGGCTGCTTAGCTTTTATTTTGCAAGGTAAAACTTTCATTAAAAAAAAATCCAACCTGACATCATCTATCACCACCATTTCATACGAGAAAACACATTTTAATATTAACAGGTAGGATGGATATAACCTCAGAATAAAGGAAAGTCTTTTGTGCTAAATAAATTCAGTTTCGTGTATGTTGTTAAAAGTGGGGGCTCTGGAGTCAGCTTGCCTGGATTCAAATCCTGTTTCTTCCACTTACTAGCTATAGAATCTTTGCAAGTTATCTAACCTCTGAGACCTCAGTTTTCTCATCAGTAAACTGGAAATAATAAGAGTAACTATCTCAGAGCATTCTTACAAGGATAAAACACACAAAATATTTTCTATCCTTCCTGGCTCATAGCAAGGGCATAAATATTGGCTATTAATACTACTAGCTAATTTTAATCATCTTGCTGCGGATGAGTGATGAAACAGAATCAGACTTACAACTAGCACGTGAGAATTAGATCATGTTAAGTGAACATAAGTGACTTGAAAATAAATGGCTACTTTGCTTACCAAATTCTTTCTGAGGCTGACTACTGTGACCATCTGGCCTCTTAAAATTTTATCTCACCTGTTGTCACTTGAACTTCGCTAACTCTAGTACCCATTCCATTGCTTTAACCCATTGATTAAGCTCCAAAATAACATAGTAGTTGAAGAACTGGAGTTTAGCAGTTTCACAGAGAATTTTAAGTCATGATTCTCCATAGTTTTAGCTTCTCTTCCGGGTGATCTACTATCAGAGTCAATCCAGCCTGTGTCTATTACTCTTCAAGCAGAGTTAATTCAAACCTATTTCTCAAAATCTCCAAGATTATTTAGGATCAATATGTAGGCCATCAATAAAAACTGTGTGATCAGTTGCCCACATACACACCCCTCCATCATCTCTTTCATCCCCTGTACTATCATAATAAGTAAGTATATATGCTCTTTCCAAAGTTTCCCTTATTTCCCTCATCGCAATCTCACCATCCCTAACCACCAGATATTAGAAAGCTGCCACTCCTTTCTTAGGAAACACACTTTCCTCTGCTGGCACTCACCTGGCATGACCTGGCCCTACTGAGAGGAAGTGGGGCTATTTCTGGATACTCCATCCAAAAGGATATTTGCAATGCTATATCACCACAGCCCACCCTTTGTCTCTCAGTTTGAGGTGGATTAATATTTTATGCCTTCTCACTCCCTACCAACTACCATTCTCTCTGCTGAATCAGCTATCCTTTAATAACATACAAAATTCAGAAGACTGTGCTAGAGGTGTCGATATCCAGTGATTATAATCACATTTTAGCAGGGGGAACTACTTAAGTATCTAAAGTGTGTATTACAACAGCTTGAAATGACTTCTAATCTAAAAATCTAAATAGGACATTATCCACTATGATAAGCATATCCAGCCCTTCTGATAAAAAATGGGTACATGAAAATATTTAAGATATCTAATGTTCTTACCTGTAATATTTTTTTCCTAAAAGGGCTCAATGAAAAATAATAGGCCTTCCTTGTCTTTACATTAAAAGGAATAAACTGTAATGTTTATTGTTTGCAATCATCTCAAAACATCATGCAAAAAGGTGACAAATGTGTATCTGTTAAGCATTTCTGTTTTCAAAAGCAGGGATTTTTCTTCATTTTCCTTAGATCTTATCAGAGGCAAGCTGCATTGAGAATAATTGTCAGATAACTTCTGGGTATACAAAAAGGGAAAAAATTGTAACAAACACTAATTTTACACAAGAGTAAGTGGGATGATAATAAAGTGATCCTGACAAATTAGCATTAGGATAAGGAGTGTTAAATTCATGTTGTGGGCAACATGATGTGTTGAGAGAGAGAAGTGTGAAGTAGGTTTTTAATGATGACATGTTCAAAGGGGAATCCCAAGTAGCTTCCAGTTCAAATGTAGACAGATTCGCCATGTTTGCCAAAGAAGGAGGCTATCAAAAGACTATTGGCAAGTCAGGACACATACACAAGCCTTGCAAGCTTCTCGCTGAATTTGTGCAAACCAGATTTGAAGGCTTACTTTTAAAGAGTGCATGCACTTGTAGAAAATGTAACCACAAATTAATATCTGATCTGTTCTAAAGTTTGCATAATTCCAACTTCTCTTCTGTTTTTTTAAAAAAATGTTCATTGGAACTTAAGGCATGAGTATTTTCTCAGTTCTGATGAACTTACCATTTCAGTAATATGATATGATTATTTTATTTAAAGAAATGGTTTTGTCTCTCTCAGTCATGCAATGAGGATGTAGAACATGGCTTCTATCAATTCATAATGTAGGAGGGTCTTCTGTTTGTGTCAAAGGCTGTCAACCAGCCTCTAAAACAAATTACCATCTACATTTGCTTAACTGTGTGCTTATCACATCTTTAAGAAAACAAAATTATTTCAGACTGAAACCATAAATCTAGACACCATTTGAGAGCCGGGACTTTGATGACCCATTCCCTGGGTATGATTTTGTCTAGTAGGGACTTGCTATAGCCCCACCAATGTGAAAATGCCAATAACTCTCTGCGTTCCGTTAAGATAAGGTGAAAAAGCCCTATGCCTTGAGCACCAAGCAGCTGCGCAGGATGTCTACCACCTGACTGGTCTACGTCCAAATTATTCAACTAAGATTTAATACAGATCTTCTCATCAGATAGCCTAGAACTAAAGATGGGGTATGTGTAGCAACTCTCCAAACTAATCTTTGCTGACACCCCCACCCTTGTACACTCCCTCGTAGGGTGTGGCCTGGTATTTCATGAATTCTTGATGACAAAGATCATGCTTCTACTGTAGCAGGTCCTGCCTTGCTGCCATCTGGCAGCACATATCCTTATTGGTTTCAGAATTTTACAGCTTTTCCTGTTTTCTTTTTTCCTCTGTCCCTTAGCTTCATACTCATTTTACCTGCTGCTCTACAGGGCCTCTGTTTCAGCCTAACAAGTACCTTGTCTTCTCTAGCAGACAACTTATTTCTTCTTTTCCTATACCTGGAACTTCTAGTCATTCTATTAGTTCATGTTCTTCTGTTCCTCAAAAACCACCTCCTTAATTAATACCACCTAACTCTGATCATAGCTTTGTGCTCTATTCTTCAAAACTTTATAGCAGTAGCTGTCAAACTTTAATGGGCACCAGAAACAGACAGTGGAAATCATTAAAATGAAGATTTCCAGGCACCACTCCTGGAAATCTGCATTTAGTGCGGAAGCTGAATTTAATAAATGCTTCTAGATTCTAACACAGGCCAGAGGACACTGGAAAATTTTGTTACTACTTACCACTGACACTATATTAAGCTGCCTTTTAAGAGTTTTTAGATTTTCATTTCATTTTGTTTAGTGTATATATTCTCTATCCTCAATTCAATCATAAAATAAAGATAGATTTTTTTATTGTTAAATGTAACATACAGAAAAGTGATACATTTCAAAGTACAGTTTAACAAGTAGTTACAGAGCAAATTCAAAGTATAGAATGAGTTGTGTTCCACAGTTTCAGGGATTTCCTCCTGGCTATTCTAATACACGAGAGACTAAAAAGAAATCTATATAATGATTCAGTAGTCATAATCCTTTGTTAAATCTGAACTTCTCTGTTACAGCTCCTCCCTCTCATTTGATTCTTCTCTCAGTCTTCTGGGATATTTGGGCAATGACCACTCTGACTTCATGTTGGAAAGGGGTATGAACTTTACTGGGCAGGGGAATGTGACTGGCTGATGTTCTGGAAGACTCGTACCTTTAAGTCTCAGGGCTTATCTGACACAGGAACAATATGGAGGTGTTAAGTTTCTGAAAAATAAACTTGGTAAGGAAAACTTTTACAGAGTCTTAGATAGAATCCTGGAGAACATTTTTTCTATATGGTTTTCAGGAGTGCTGTTGGTTGGGACTTGGCATACTGTGGCAATTTGTAGTTTGCATAAGAGTAAGTTTCAGAATTATTTTTCAACTCTATTTGAAATTTCTTAGGAACTGAAACCTTATTTTATTACATTTCTTTTTCCGCTTTTGGTCAAGCAGGCATTATCAATCCCACAGTGTCAGGGCTAGGCTCATCCCTGAAAGTCATGTCCCACATAGGGGAGAGGCTAATGAGTTTATTTGCAGAGTTTGGCTTAGAGAGAGGCCATATCTGAGCAACTGAAGAGGGTCTCTCGGGGTGACTTTAAGGCGTATTTATAAGTAGAATTAGCTTACCATTACAGAAATAAGTTTCATAAGGGCCAGCCTCAAGATCGAGGGCTTGGCTTATCAAATTGGAGTCTCCAGAGCTTGAGAGACTAGCAGGAATTTCCCAGGTGGGGATGTTTAATAGCTGTATCTTTCTTCTCCAGTTCCTCAAGGGACATTGCAAATACTTTTTTATTATCTGCCCCAAATACTCTGGACTGTATCATGGTATTACATTAAGCTATATAGAATCATCAGATCTCATTCTCTATTCTAGGCTCCATGTACTTAAGTTGCTTAAATAATCTGGCCACACAGGTTAGATTAGTGTGCTACAGAAAATGCAAATTTCAGACAAAGTAAACATCTCTTCCTTTGGTCCCACACAGAAGGTGTTTGAGGTTCTAAAATATGGACTACACCATCCTGTACCCTGTATTCTGATTTACCTTAATTCTAATCAGATCATCTTCATTCATATCTCTAATAGAAGTCTGGTCTCTTTTCCATCTTCTTTAATAGTTGGTGTATGGACTAATGCTGGCTTTCAGAAGATACAGTTTTTTATTCTTTTTTTTTTTTTTTAACTAGAGAAGTAGTGGGTTTACAGAACAATCATGCATAAAATACAGGATTCCCATATACCACCCCACCACCAACACCTTGCATTGGTGGAGAACATTTGTTCCAACTGGTGATAGCTCATTTTTATAATTGCACTATTAAAGTCCCTGGTTTAACTTAGGTTCACTGTATAAAATAGTTCCACGGATTTTTTTTTTTAATTTTTCATTCTGTTACCAGACATACAATCTAACATTTCCCCTTTTACTAACATTCAGATATATATTTCAGTGCTGTTTATTACATTCACAATGTTGCACTACTATCATTACCATCCGTTACCAAAACGTTCCACCATTTCAAATAGGAGCCCTGAACATTTTAAGCCTCAACCTTCCTTCATCCTATCCCGACCCTGTCCCTGGTAACCTATATTCTAGATTCTGACTTTATGAGTTTGCTTATTCTAATTGTTTCAAAACAGCAGGATCACACAATATTAACCTTCTGTGTCTGGCTTATTTCATTCAACATGATGTCTTCATGGTTCATCCATGTTGTTACATATATCAGGACTTCATTAGTTTTTACAGCTTAATAATATTTCATTGCAAGAAGAAAAAAACAAAAAAAAACAACAAATAAACAAAAAAATTTCATTTTATATATATATATATACACACACCACATTTTATTTATCTATCCAGCAGTGGACGGACACTTCAGTTGCTTTCATCTTTTGGCAACTATGAATAATGCAGCCATGAACATTGATGTGCAAATATCTGTTTGAGTCCCTGCTTTCAATTCTTTGGGGTATATACCTAGTAGTGAGATTGCTGGTAATTCTACACTTAGCTCTCTGAGGAACCACCAAACTGTCTCCCACAGCGGCTGCACTATTTTACATTACAGCTGTAGCTGTATAACAGTAAAGAGCATTTCTAACAAGATAAAAGTTATCGAGAATAAATGTAAGAAATCTTTACTTGAGTACAGCTGGGCAAGATATGGTTTTGTGAGAGATAACTTGGGTGTTTTACTCAATAGCAAGAGTCAAGATGGAATGCAGATGTAAAAAAAATGTTAACATAATTTCAGCCTGAATTAAAATAAGAATATTATTTTGAATATTGATTGATAGTGCTGCTCTATTTTGCAAAAAGGCCCACACTTCAGTACTCCACTGAGTTCTGGATTTTACAACTTCAGAAAAAGGGGACTAGATAATAAAGGGCTGAAAAGTCATAAAAGAACTGGCTGGTGGAACCAACTACAATGAGAGCTTTAGCTTAGAGAAAAGATGAATCTAGGAGAGTTGGAGTCTAGACAGAATGGCTTTCTTTGCATACCTAAAGGACTTTCATGGACAAGTGGAATTACATTTGTCCTGTATAGTCCCAGGGGAGAACTAGAGCTTGTAGTAGAAGGTACAAGGATATACATCTCACCTGAACATAAGGAAGACTGAATTTAAAAGACACAATTGTCCAAAAATGGAATGTGCTGCCTTGAGAGTGAGTGAATTTATTATCAGAGGAATTCAAGGTTAGCTGAAAGAATATGGCAGAAGTTACTTGACAGAAATGTAGAGAAGATCTGAACAAAAGACAGGTGTATGAACTGTATGACTTTTAATATCCCTTGCAAATGTTGATCATTTCTTTGATATTCTCTGACAGAACTATCTAGTTTTACAAAGAGGATGAGCTTTGAAATGAATAATTCAGGTTGGGAATGAAGAAGACTGAAGGCTAAGAAGATTAAAAAAGGATGGCATTGCTGTAGTTCTAGCATAATTTACTGAAGTTATGAAAAAGAAAAAAAAAGGATTATCCAAAAGACAAAGAAAAAAAATTAGGAGTATTCAGAAATGGAATTGACAAATGTGTACAAAGTAGAAGGAAAAAAAGGGAGAAAGCATGACTCCAAAGACACAGAAAATAAAGGTAATTGGTAAGAGAGAACTATATGTGGGATAGGAAAAAGTTTAATAAATGGAACAAAGGTGTTTTTTGTTTTTTAATATTTTTATTGATAAACCTTATCACACAAACATTCCATACATGGTGTACAATCAATGGCTCACAATATCATCACACAGCTGTGTATTCATCTGCATGATCATTCTTTAGAACATCTGCATCTCTCCAGGAAAAGAAACAAAAAAAGAAAAAACTCATACATACCATACCCTCCTCCCCTCCTTTTTATGACCACCAATACCTTCATCTACCCAATTTATTTTAACCTTTGTTCCTCCCCATTACTTGTTCATTTCTTTTATCCATATTTTTTACTTATCTGTCTATATCCTAGACATAAGGAGCATCAGACTCAAGGCTTTCACAGTCACACACTCAAATTGTAAAACGTGTATCGTTATACAATTGTCTTCAAGAATCAAGGCCACTGGAACACAGCTCAACAGTTTCAGATACTTCCGTCTAGCCACTCTAATACACCATAAAGTAAGGGATATCCATACAATGCGTAAGAAAAATCTCCAGGATAACCTCTCCACTCTAAGTGTTTTTTTTTTTTTAAGAAGTTTTATTAAGAGACTTTCACACTTACACAACCCATTCAAAATGTACAACCAAAAGCGCTCAGTATAATCAGAGTTGTATATTCATGACTACAATCAATTTTAGAACATTTTCATTACTCCAAAAAGAAAACCCCCTTATACCTTGCTCCCCTATTGCTGATACTTAGAATTGGTGTGGTATCTTTGTTATAACTGATGAAAGAATATCAAAACATTACTGTAACTATAACCCACAGTTTGCACTAGGTGTATTTTTTCCCATATACCACCTTTTTATTTCTTTGTAACAGTGATGTATATTTGTAATTGTCCATGAAAGAACATTCTTTTATTTATACTATTAACCACAGTCATTATCTGTAACAGGGTTCTCTGTGTTAAACAGACCCATGCTTTATATATGACCCTAAATGTCCCCTTCCAACTACATTCACACACAATTCAGCACTGTTAATTATACTCACAATAATGTACTACTGTCGCCTCTATCCATCTCCAAACATTTATCATCAACCTAATTAGAAATTCTGTACAAATTAGGCATCATCCTTCCATTCTCTACATTCATTCTATCTCCTGAAAACCTATATTCTAGATTCTAACTCTCTGAGTTTGCTTATTATGATTAGATTATAGTTACCATAATAGTAAGAACATCAATATTTGTCCTTTTGTGTTTGGCTTATTTAATTCAACTTAATGTCCTCAAGGTTCATCCATGTTGTTGCATGCATCAGGACTTCATTTCTTCTTACAGCTGAATAATATTCCATCATATGTATATATCCTATTTTGTTTATCCATTCATCAATTGATGGATATTTGCTTGCTTCCATCTTTTAGCAATTCGAAACAAGGTTGCTATGAACATCAATGTGCAAATGTCTATTTACATCCCTGCTTTCAGTTCTTCTGGATATATAACTAGTACCGGGATTGCTGGATCATACAGCAATTCTATACTTAGCTCCCTGAGGAACTGCAAAACCATCTTCCTTTTTACATTCCCACCATCAGTGAATGGATGTTCCTAGTTCTCCATATCCTCTCCAACACATATAGTTTGCTGTTTTTCAAATAGCTGGCATTCTACGAGGTGTGAAATGATATCTCACTGTGGTTTTTTTTTTTTCAATTTGCATATGGGCAGGAGGCACCAGGGATCGAACTCCAGACCTCCAGCACGGCAGGTCAGAGCTCTGCCTGCTGAGCCACAGCAGCCGCCCTCTCACTGTGGTTTTGATTTGCATTTCCCTAAAAGCGAGTGATGTTGAGCATCTTCTCATGTGCTTTTTTTGCCATTTGTATTTCCTCTTCGGAAAAATATCTATTCAAGTCTTTTGCCCATTTTTAAATTGAGTTTTGTCTTTTTATTGTTGAATTCCAGGATTTCTTTATATATTCTGGATATTAAACCCTTATCGGATATGTGGTTTCCAAACATTTCCTCCCAGTGAGTAGGCTGCCTTTTCACCTTTTTGACAAAGTCCTTTGAAGCATAAAAGTTTTCCATTTTGAGGAGGCCCCATTTATCTATTTTTTTCTTTCACTGCCTGAACTTTGGGATAAAGTCTAAGAAACTACTGTCTACCATAAGATCATGAAGATGCTCCCCTACTAAATGTAACAAAGTTTTGGACCTTTCAAGAACTCATTTCAGTAAGAACTCTAATAAGAAATGGTGAAAACATCCGGAGATACAGCTATGTATTTAGTCTTTGTACACTAATTTTTATGACAATTCACAGGTATGACTATGTTTAAAACGGAATTGTTAAACTTTATCTCTTTGGGCTGTATATTGTTTGTTCATTAGTTAGTGTTGGGGAGAGAGGTGAGGAAGGAACTCTAACATTTTGTTAGAGTTTCTAGAAAGTTTTGTCTTTTGGAAATGACCTTCATTAAGCCACCTTGCGAAGCTATATTGATTTATTCAATGGGATGGAGGAGAAGGGAAAAGAGGACAGGCAAAGGGAAGAGTTCTTTGCTAAATATCTTCATATCTATAAGACAGTTTTAGAACATAACCAGAGTCCTGTATTTATGATAGATTAACAACACTAAACTTTTTAGATGTTCTGAAGTGACAATGTATGATAAAAGTAGAGGTAGTGAATTAACCAATTTGTAAATATATTTTTGTTAAAATTAATAGAAAAGAAGCATCTTGGAAACGGAACTGTTAAACCACCTCTAAGCAGTATATATCAGTATTTGTTCACTAGGTTGTTGGGAAAGGGGCAGAAGGAAGAGTTCATATTTACAATCTGATTATAACTATGATATAGTGTGAATTTGTTTTGGCTATATGAATACATTGTTAAACAATTAAATAGAAACCTCACTTACTGCTAATATTTTAATTGTCTAATTGTCTAAGAAGCATTGTACTTATTTTACCCTATTGCTTTAAGGATCATTTTAAATTGGTCATTAAGGGAAAATAGTATTAATTGTAAATCTGCCAATATGTATCTCCAGAGAGCTATTGCCATTTTATTTTTAAGGTATTTTTGTCCCCACAAAAGACCAGGATAGTTTATTTGGTACAAAATTTATATTTTGACTAGTGCACTTCCTAATATAATTTATGTAGACAGCTTAATTGAACACCATAAGTACCTGTAGGGCATGAGATTTTGTTGGTTTGTCCAGTCCTGATAAATCCAAGAGTGATTTGAATAGTGAATAAAAAAGTATTTGCAAAGTCCCCTTCGGGGAATGGTGAGAAAGGGGGAAAATTCAACTTCCCCAAGTTGAATTCTTGATATTTTCACAAGCAGTGCGGACAACCAAAGCAATAGGCTGAGACCCCAGTCTTGGGGTTTGCTCATATGAAACTTAACCCCACAAAGGATAGGTCAAGTCTACTTAAAATTTAGGCCTAAGAGTCACCCCCAAGAGAGCCTCTTTTGTTGTTCAGATGTGGCCATTCTCTCTAGCCAACACAACAAGCAAAATCACGGCCCTCCCCCGTCTACATGGGACATGACTCCCAGGGGTGTGGACCTTTCTGGCAACGTGGGACAGAAAGCCTAGAATGAACTGAGACTCAGCATCAAGGGATTGAGAAAACCTTCTTGACCAAAAGGGGGAAGAGTGAAATGAGACAAAGTGTCAATGGCTGAGAGTTTCCAAACAGAGTTGAGAGGTTATCCTGGGGGTTATTCTTACACATTGAGTAGATATCACCTTGTTATTCAAGATGTAAGGAAGAGGCTGGAGGGAACTGCCTGAAAATGGAGCTGTGTTCTAGTAGCCATGTTTCTTGAAGATGATTGAATAATGATACAGCTTTCACAAGGTGACTGTGTGATTGTGAAAACCTTGTGTCTGATGCTCCTTTTATCTACCTTGTCAACAGACGAGTAGAATATATGGAATAAAAATAAATAATAGGGGGAACAAATGCTAAAATAAATTTAGTTTGAAATGCTAGTGATCAGTGAAAGCGAGGGGTAAGGGGTATGGTAGGTATATATTTTTTTTTCTGTTTTCGTTTTATTTCTTTTTCTATTGTCTTTTTATTTCTTTTTCTGAATGGATGCAAATGTTCTAAGAAATGATGAATATGCAACTAAGTGATGATATCGTGAATTACTGATTATCTATGTTAATTTTTATTTCATTTGTTGATTTTTTTAAATTAATAAATACATTTTTTTTAATTAAAAAAAAATTAGGCCTAAGAGTCACCCCCAAGAGAACCTCTTTTGTTGCTCAGATGTGGCCTCTCTCTCCAGCCAACACAACAAACAAACTCACCACCCTCCCCCTGTCTACGTGGGACATGACTCCCAGGGGTGTCGACCTTCCTGGCAACGTGGGACAGAAATCCTAGAATGAGCTGAGACTCAGCATCAAGGGATCGAGAAAACCTTCTTGACCAAAAGGGAGAAGAGTGAAATGAGACAAAATAAAGTGTCAATGGCTGAAAGATTCTAAACATTGTCAAGAGGTTATCTTGGAGGTTATTCTTACGCATTAAACAGATATCACCTTGATAGTCAAGTTGTAATGGAGAGGTTGGAGGGAACTGCCTGAAAATGCAGAGCTGTGTTCCAGTAGCCATGTTTCTTAAAGATGACTGTATAATGATATAGCTTTCACAATGTGACTGTGTGATTGTGAAAACCTTGTGTCTGATGCTCCTTTTATCGACCTTATCAACAGATGAGTAAAACATATGGAATAAAGATAAATAGGGGGAACAAATGTTAAAACAAATTTAGATTGAAATGCCAGTGATCAATGAAAGGGAGGGGTAAGGGGTATGGTATGTATGAATTTTTTTCTGTTGTCTTTTTATTTCTTTTTCTGAAGTGATGCAAATGTTCTAAGAAATGATCATGATGATGAATATGCAACTATGTGATGATATTATGAATTACTGATTATATATGTAGAACGGAATGATCATAAGAATGTCTGTGTTTGTTTGCTGTTATATTTTTTAAAAGAAATTTGAAAATAAATAAAAAATAAATAAATAAAGACCAGGATATATAACTTTCCTGATTCCACTGATAGTATATGCTTGATTATCAAAATACCCACGGGCTTTGGGACCTGGACATTGGTCAATATTCAAGATATGTGAGAAAGCATGACACATGCGATATGAGCTCAACCAAATTTACAAAAAAGTAGTCACACATAAGGGGAGAAGGTACAAAATGTAAAGCCTTGAAATGCAAATTGCTTGTGATTATGGGTGATTTAAAAAAAAAAGTTTTTGCACCCTGTTTTTTTTTCTTTAATGAGCATACTAACTTCAAAAAGTTGAAAAAATATTAATGTTATTTTTAAAAGAAATGAATAGTAAGTTTCACCTAGATATTGCCAATTACCACAGTTTGCCAAACCCCAACCAAAACCATTTCTGTTAACCCTAAAAAACACCTAGGGCTTTATCTGAAATTCTACGAAAGTATCACACACTAAGATTACTTTCCAGAAACCTACAACCTCCTGAAAGTTTCCTAGGCCAGATAAAGAGGCCAGCCTCCCAAGAACATCAACTAGTTCCATCCCCCATCCCATACTATCAACATACTTTTTCAACATGAAAAAGTTTAGAATAGGCAGAACCCAAATACCCCTAAAGAATGAGAGAAGGAGGAGTTATAACAGAAGATAGGATTTAAGAAATGAGTTTGACTGCTGAATCATTACCTTGATATTTCTTCTAGTCTCCAGTGTTTTGAAGCAGCTAGAAGGAAAAACTTAAAACTGTGGAACTATAACCCATACCAAACTCTGGAATCTGTTCTATAACTACTTGTACAATGTACTTTGAAATTTATTGCTTTTTTGTATATATGTTATATTTCATAACAAAAATGTAAAAAAAATGAAATGAATAACTAATAAAGGTATATAAGACTCAATAAATGACAGATAAAGGACATAACTACAGATCTGGGAAGTGCTACACTAAGTGATTTAATATGCTCTCTAGGTAGTCATTAAAAAAGCCCTATGGGCTAGGTGTTATTCTTACCCCCTTTTTAGTGATGACGTGAAGTCACCTTCCCCAGAAGACACAGCTGGCAAGTGGTAGAGCTGGAAGTCGAACACCAATCTGCCTAATGCAGAAGCTAAAACCATAGGGAGCACTCAGCCACTGAAGGCCCTGGGGCTCAGCTTTGTCTGCTACTCAGATTCAGTTGGGCTTGAGGCACAGATCTGAAACGTGTATTTTTTTAAAGCTCCAAAAATTATTGTGATGCATGTCAAAGAATGACAACTACTGTGTTACTGGATAAAACAGGTATCAAAAAAAGGAAAGAGGTTTTGGAATAACCCTCAAAACGGAAGAAACACGATGTGTTCTCTGGTCTGGGAAAAGACAATACTCAGCAGAAGGCCTGGCTTTTTGCTTTTACAGGCTGGGGACACAGGGACCTGGATATCACTCTCAACTTCCATAAATAATTACTGAGTCTCTACAATTTACCTAAGAACTATGCTAAGTAGAGTTCTTTTGAGAGATGAGTAAGATCCTCTCTGTCCTAAGTAGCTCAACTTAAAAAATAAAAGACATGATTATACAGAAATGAAATAGATGGTTATGGGGGAAAAAAGGAAAACAGTTACTTCTATTGGGCAGAGCATGTTGTGAGGGATGGTCCAGAGGAGACACTCAAGCTGCAATCTGAGGGATAAGCACACATGGCAATGTCCCTGTCAGAACGGCTGCCACGTGGGGGCAATTCAGGAAAACTTTCCGTAACTTGTCTAATTTCCACTTTTTACAAAGGAGAGAACTGAGGTCCAACATGACAAATCTAAAGCTAGACTTTAAGCCTTGACACCCAATTACTTTCTCACTAAATAACTATATTTCATCATATTTGTCTCTTTTTCTGAGAACCTACTTAGTGACTGATTTTATCTATATAACATTCTGACTTTTTAAAAAGGAAGTCTAAGATTTGGCAGTGCATGACAAAAACCTTTAACTCTGTGAATGTTCTTTGATTTAGCAATTCCTCTTCCGTGAATTTACCTTAAAGAAGTACAGATGCTGTGCTGGTTTGAAAGGATGTATGTCCCCTAGAAAAGCCATATTTTAATTAAAATCCCATTTCATCAAGGCAGAATAATCCCTATTCAATACTGCATGTTTGAAACTGTAATCAGATCATCTTCTTGGAGATGTGATTTAATCAAGAGTGGTTGTTAAGCTGGATTTGGTGATGACATATTTCCACCCATTTGGGTGGGTCTTGATTAGTTTCTGAAGTCCTATAAAAGAGGAAACATTTTGGAGAACGAGAGATTTCTGAGGGAGCAGAGAATGACATAGCCACGAGAAGCAAAGTCCACCAACCAGCGACCTTTGGAGATGAAGAAGGAACACGCCTCCCGGGGAGCCTCATGAAACAGGAAGCCAGGAGAAGAAGCTAGCAGGTGACACTGTGCTCACCATGTGCCCTTCCAGATGAGAGAGGAACCCTGATCGTGTTCAACATGTGCCTTTCCAGATGAGAGAGAAACTCTGTGTTCACCATGTGCCCTTCCACTTGAGAGAGAAACCCTGAACTTCATCGGCCTTTCTGAATCAAGGTATCTTTCCTTGGATGCCTTAGTTTGGACATTTCTATAGACTGCTTTAACTGGGACATTTTCTCGGCCTTAGAACTGGAAAGTAGCAACTTATGAAATTCCCCCTTTTAAAATAAGCCATTCTGAATCACCTCCCTCCATCTTGGATTTGGTGAGCTCAGCCAGGGAGCGCAGAAATAAACCCGCCTGCTTTAAATTGCCGGGTCTACCGTCCTTCTTTCTCACCCTTTCACCTCCCAAACCTTTCATCTTGGTGCCGGAAACCCGGGAGAAGGGCGCGGGTGCTGTCTGCCTGGCCAGGGGCGCCCCGGCTTCCTCTCTCCTCCTTCCTCCACAAAGCCAGCGACAAGGGATCCTTCGGCCCGCCGCTACATCCACCACAGATAGGGCAGTTGCTGTGGCAACACGCCAATCGATACCTGCCACAATCCAGGGAAACTGATCCCGCTGATCCTCCCCATGGCCTCTGGCCAGGAGATGAAATACTCCTTAAGCAGCTTCAGCCCGGACCACTCCAGCCGTTGTGGACTGGCCCCCACACAGTGATTCTCACCACTCCCACAGTGTTCCCTGTCTCCTCAACTTCCTTCAGGGATGCATAAAGGAACTGTCCCAGGTAGCAGCCAACCAAATGCTCCTGCTTCATGACCACTGCCTACCCTCCTCACCAGATTCCTATAGCTAACCTCCTTCCTCCCCTGACCATGACAACCCCAGCCTATCACCCCACGTCACCCCAGTACAGCAGGAAGTAGCCAGAAGAACCTCGACGCCCTGTTATCACAAAAAGCCTGGAATGTTAGGTCGGGGGAACAGGGAAGGGCACTGCAACTGGAGCTGCAGAGGCTGTGTCTGTCGCCCCTCCCAACATGGCTTCTGCAACCACCCCTTCCGGACACCTGACTTCCGGAGAACCGCCCCTTCCGGATGTCACCTGACCCCCTTGCTTAAAAACTGCCCACGCCATCACCCACATGCTGACTCACCTCCCTCCATCTTGGATTTGGTGCGCTTTGGCCGGGAGTGCAGAAATAAACCCACCCACTTTAAATTAAAAAAAAAAAAATAATAATAAGCCATTCTATTTCTGGTATATTGCATTCCGGCAGCTAGCACAAAAATATTTAGATTCAAGGCTGCTTGTCACAACATAGTGTATAATAGTGATAAACTTTGAATAGAATTTCTAAATCCAATTATATCCAGTGAATACAATTTCTGTACCCAACTATAGGGACTGATTAAAGAAATCATGGCATTATCATTCTATGAAACAAAGAATGTTATAGAAGAATATTTAAGAAGAAATGTTAAGTTACTGAGTGGGGACAAATAAATTATAAATGGTAAAACGTTTGTGTGTGCTTATGTGTATGTCTCTCTCGCTATATATATATATATATACATGCAAAGCAAAAATGAGTGGAATGACACATCAGAATATTAGTAGTTCTAAGTGGGTGGGGAAATTGACTGTGTTCTTCCTTTTACTCGTTCTTCCTTTTTCTACAATGAATATGCATTACTTATAATCAAAAGAACTAATATAAAGATACTTTCATAAACACAGATCTAAGAAGCCCTATAAAAGCTGGGGAGATAATCACCAGCTAAAAAAAACTATTTTCCCTGGGCCCACCAGGGGGCCTGAAGTTATGAAAAGGCAGGAAGGGGCCTTCTGGATCAAATTCAGTGTCCAAAAAACAGTGAAGCTTATTCTGGAGAATGGGAAAGTTGGTTTCACATCCAAATTGTGTAATCTGGAATAAAAACCCAACAATAACCCAACTTACTTTGAGTGCCTGGATCAAGTAGCCTAAAGGTCACCAGAGTGGGGTAATGCAATCTAGATTCTAAGCCCTACTGGACTTTAGCTTCCACAAGTTGCTTACTCTTCTGAGGCCCCAATATCCTTATCTATAAAATAAGAATGGCATGGACAAGATTAGTGTTTTCAAACTGGTGTTTCTTGTAATATTATTAGGTGTACCCTTAAGCAAGTTTGTTTAAGAAAGATTACGTAAATTTGGGAAATGCTAAATCAGAGAATTTCCAAAGTCTCCTTCTCTAACAATGTCTAATTCTGATTCAAATATATACTTATCTAATGCATTTACATCTACTACATCTACAGATACACTTTCTACCTGATGATCTCATATTATTTGAGAGAATTATTAGTTAATACAAAATGGGTGACAATGCTCTCTAGAAATTGTCATACCTTGACAGCAGTAATTGACAACAGGAGGCAAAGTCTAATAGGAAAAGGGGCCAAACAGTGTTTGAGAAAGATCTGGATAAAGTAAATGAATTTAAGCAATATCTTTCAATTTGTTTCTCTTTATCCCTCTAAATGAGCTTTTCCTTCAAGTTCTTACATAAAAATTGCTAAAAATAGGCTTACTCCAATACAGTTCGTTCCATCAATTTTTCAAAAAGTCATTTTTTAGATAAAATGAAGAAAAGTAAGCAATCTTCTGACTGCTGCAATAAATTATTATCTTTCCTTCCTTGTGTTAGTAAGAATATCCCACCTTGAGCCATTACTACTGAAAGAGAATTGCAAATTTTGAACAGCTGAGTTCTCTCACGTAGTTATCACATATAGTCAGTCTGCTATAGCCGCATAAAGGAAGACCAGATGCAGAGTAATTACTGAGGTTAAGTTACTCTTCCCTCTCTCCTTTTTTCAAAGTACATCATAGCTACAATACAGTATCTTCTCTCTGGGCAAGTAACTGCCTGAATAAAGAGTTACAGAGGAAGCCTAAGCAATCAGGTAGCAAACCAAGGAGCAAGAAGTACCAATCTAGGGAAGTTTTACAGAAAGAAAAGCTCATTTACCCAGGAAAAGTTCAGGCAAGAGAGTAACTGTAGATGAACATGGAATTGTCCCTGGAATGTACTAATAATCTGCAATTTGGATAATTCTTCCATGTATATTGGAGATTTGACCGAATATACTTCATGTGTGGATTAGCAGCAAACTAATTATAGGTTTATCCTATAGTAACCATTCATTATCAAAAGGCTCTTAAGTCTTGCTAAGATTTCTCCCTCATGACAGGATTCTAGGTAGATTTAAAAATCAAAGCATTTTAAAAAAATCATATTGTTGTGGATAAATTCGAGTAAATACATGTATAAATAGCCTAGAAGTTCAAACTACAGATGTGTGCATCTTTTATATCAGTTTTCAGTCACTTTGGAATAAGAATAAGATTCAAGCAATTACTCGCCCAGAGAGAAGATACTGTTAGAGGTGATGGTGAGAAACTCAAAGTCACAAATAAATTTTCCAAGTACTCGATACATTATCTCCAATAACTTTCAATGTCAAATTTTGCACCATCAGTAAGATGGCATATGGAAGGGATTAGCTGCTGTCTACTATAAATTCTTTGAAAATGTAGAAGAACATGACACTAACTCTTTTAAAAGCAGAACAGTGAAATCCAAGTTTCTTGCAGTAATTTTTTCTTGTTTTATGTATAAACATATTAAAAAAAGATTGTTCCAAGTAAAAAATCATATGGAATTCCAAGGAAAGTGCTGTCTGAATCATGGGAGAAGTACACTCCTAAATAATAACATGCAAGCTCTGGACAGGTTTTTGCTAATGATACTGTTAATTCTTTCTTCTGCTTCCCTTCCTCCAACATCCTGTTCTCTATTGTGTCTGTGAAGATAGTTGTTGTTGTATTTCCAAGTCAACATATGACACATAAGAAATGGACAAGATTTATAGAAATGGTATCAGCTCTTCTCTGATGCAATGTGATAAAAAGGAAATATAAATCTATCAAAGTATGAGTGCACAATTAAAGAAAAAATATTTCCAAGTGTCCCCTTCACTACCTTAACAACAGACTGTTCAAAATGGTTAATTACAAAGCAGCACAGAAAGATAATCTAAGGCGTTAACTATTTTCAATAGCAACAAAAGTCTAAGATAAGAAGGAAAGCTATCTTAACGTCTGATTAAGGGACTGGATTAGATTTGCATCTTTAAGAAAGCTATGGAAGCACCTCTGGTGACATAATGATACTAACGACCACTATGGAGTGATTTATAGTGAGCCAGGTCCCATATTAGAAAATTTACACGCATTGATGCTACTCTGACATTAAGTCTACAAAGTAAATAGTACCCTCATTTTGCAGGTGAGGGTATCAAGGCTCAGAAAGGTGAGGGCCCAGGATCCTCAACAGCCAGAAGGCCCAGGGCCACACAAGTGATAAGTGACAAAGGCAGACTCAAAGACAACACTGTTTTGATGTGCCAAAGAGTCTCCTTTCCATTGAGGAAGAGATGCTAATTTACCATTGCAAGGGGCTTGTGTAGATATAATTTTGATGATTCTACTTCTCCGGTTTAAAAATAAAATGTTATCTACTTGTTCTATCATAAAAAAAACACACTGTTGAAGTAAAGAAAAAAGTTACACAGCAGTGTCAAGTGTTATCCCATGTAACTAAAATATAAATCTACACCTGAGTACACTTAGTAAAAAACACATATATTTATATATTCTTAGGAAAACGCATGGAAAGACTCATACCAATATCTTAATAGTAATTACCTTGGGGAGAGGGAGCAAGATTAGGGTGGGTAAAATGAAGGGAGATTTCGCTTTTTATTCTGCTTATCTGTGTCATTTTAGGAAGATGCCTTAGTTTTATAATTTTTAAACAGAAAATACACAAACACCACTGACCCGATACACTCACATTTGAACACTGTTGTCACAGCACTCTTGCTAAAGAATGGCAGTTCCCAATGAAGCAAATGGTAGCTGACAAGGGCCTAAGGAAATACTTACTCCCCTTTTTTGTTTCTGGAGTCTAGTTCCATTTGGGACAAATCCAAGGAGTCTTTTCTAGATTAAGAAAGAATCTAAGTGGATCTATATAGATTTAGAAATGAACTATAAACATCACATCTGCTCTAACTTGGACATGGCTCAAATCTTGACTCCTTCACTGAAGCTGCTGTTCCACCCTATTGCCTATTTTGCTAACTTAATCACAATGTGCCTTATGCTTTATACAATACAGCTTTGGAATGTGCAAGTATTGTGTCATTTCCAAATGGACTATGAGCTTCTTAAAGGCAGGACCTGGGTCTAAATGTCTATGTGTTCTACAAATGAGATTAATCCAAGTTCTTGGCATTTACTCATTTCCTGAAAGCTCATATTATGAATCAGGCACCATGCTAGGAACAAAAAATGCACCAGTAACCAAAATAAACAAAATCCTTTCCTTACTGAATTTATATTGTGTTTGTTAGGGGAAGAGCTGGAGTACAGACATTATAATAAGCAATTATAATACAATGTGATAATGCATAAAATAGCAGATGAAATTGCTGGAACATAGAGGAGGAACACCAAAGTCAAAGCATTCTGGAAAGAGTGAAATCAAAGGGAAAGCCTTTGGGATGAACAGGAGGTAGACAAAAAGATGAATTTAAAAAAAAGGGGGGGGGTGGCGCAGACCACAGTGGCTCAGCTGGCAGAGTTCTGGCCTGCCATGCTGGAGACCCGGGTTCAATTCCCGGTGCCTGCCCATGCCAAAAACAAAACAAAACAAAACCCTAGGATATGGAGGTGAGAGACAGTAGCATGGCCCATTAGAGGACCTGAAAGTAACACAGGCTGGCTGGAACCCAGAGTATGGGGGAGCGCACAGACTCTGTGAGATGCTGTAGAGTTTGGCACGGGCCAGATCACATGGGGCTCATGAGCCATGTAAGAAGAGTTTTAACCAGTGGAGACAGGATCAGACTTGCCTTCTTGTAAAGATCACTCCAGTTACAGTGTGGAGAATGGATTAGAGAAGGGCAGACTGAAGGCTTACGGAGCCATTCAGGCACGAGTCAACAGTGTCCCGAAGAAAGGGAGTGGGAGGGATGGAGAGAAGTGAACAGATCTGAGATACATTTAGGAGACTGCTGAGTTGACAGTTTATTCTGTGACTGACTGAAAGTGGGGATGATGGAAAGGGAGGCTTTAAAGAAGGAGCCCAGATTTTCGGCTAGAGCGATTGGGTCTAGATGACGGCACCATTGTCTGAGACAGAGAACCAAGAAGGAGAAGCATGTTTAAGGAGGATGGAGGAGGCAATTGAATGGGTTTCGTTTTAAACATACTGTGTGACCATGCGATAGCCTTAAACTGAGACTGAGACAGAATATGTATATTTGAGATTTTATGGCATAAAGATAGTAAAAGAAGCTATGGAAATGGATGTGGTCAACTTTAGGGAGAATAATTATAGAGTGAGGAGAAAAATATGTCAAGAACAGGCTCCTGAGGCACTCCAGCATTTAAGGAACACAAAGAGAAAGCAGAACCTGTAAAAGAGACCCAGAAGAGTCAGTGATAGAGGTAAAAAGGAAATCAGAAACACTTGGAGTAAGAGAAGGCACGTAAAGATTTTTCAAGAAACAGTTGTCAATAGTGCTGCTTTTTTTAAAATTTATTTTTTATTATCAAGCCAAAAGAACATAAAACATAAACATTCTCAACATATAAACATGCAGTGCATGGTGAATAGTGTGCTTCTTAAACCTGTGTAGATTGATTGAGGCTAGCTTTAAGTAAATTAAAAGTTCAGTAAATTTTTCAGCTTCCAGTTTCTTTTTGCGGTAGTAAAAATATGTGCAATAATATAAAACACTTGTCTCAAAAATCTCCTGAATATTTGGATATACCTACCTACATATGTCCAGTTATTATTGTAAATACAGAATAGCTAAAATACCACTCTCCTGAACTGTTCTTATTTTCTTTCTTCCATCATTTTCCCAATGAAACCTGGGTCAGAGGCATCATTGACTTTTCCAATTTCATTTCCCACAATGACTAATTGCCAAGTTCTGCCTATTTCTTCTTTCTAATCTTTCTCATCTCTTTTCTTCCCTTTCCACTCCCACAGCCACACCTGAAGCCAGGTTCAAAGTATCACAACTGGACAGCTACAGTCTATTGGCTTCCCTGACTATTCAGTCTTGCACTTGCCCTTCTAAAGCCATTCATTTCACATAGAACTACAATCCTAAAATACTAACTTTAATTGCTCTATTTCACTGTCGAAAATTCTCTAGTGACTTCCCATTATAGTCATTTGTTCAAAAATTTCATTGATTTAGCAAATATTTGCATAGGGTAGGGCTTCTCAAACAATCTGTGGCTAAGATGCAGGTTTTTTTTTTCCTTTTTAAATTTCCAGTCCATTGCAGATTGACACTTTCATAAATGTTGCAAAACACTGCAATACGGCGGGCCACGGTGGCTCAGCAGGCAAGAATGCTTGCCTGCCATGCCAGAGGACCCGGGTTCGATTCCTGGTGCCTGCCCATGTAAAAAAAAACCACTGCAATAACGTCAAATTGCTATCAAAATCTCTAAATGTTTACTCTTAATTTCCGTTATTTATCTTATGGTGGTCCATGGTCCAGCACTGGACTGCAGACCACATTCCAAACAGCACTGATGTTAATGACACATAGATTAAAAAAAAGATACCATCGCTGTTGTCTTCAAAAGCCTCAGGGCAGTGGTTCCATGCAGGGTGATTCTGGCTCCCAGGGGAGACATTTTCAATTGTCACAACTTGGTGGCAGGAAAAACTACCAGCACGTGGTAGGTACAGGACAGAGATGCTGCTAAACATCCTCCAGTGCACAAGACAGCCCCCACCACAAAGGACTATCCAGCCCCAAATGTCAACAATGACATTGGGGGCTCATGCTTTATGAGCGAGTATGAATGAATAAATATATCATGTTAAGAACATAGCTAAATTCTAAAGTTTACACAAGGTGCAGGAGAAGGGGAGAGGAAACTCCTAAGTCTCTCTGGGACTTTAAACAGGGTCAGAACTTACAAAAGGCTTTACTCTTGCAGGCTGCATTCATAACTTTCCATGATCCAACCCAACCTAACTTTTTAATCTTAAATCCCGCTTCTTCCCAACAACAGCTCTGCTAAACGGGTCTAAGTCATGAAGTCTATCCCTTGGTTAGTCTTTCACTCTTCCCAGGATATGGGCACCCATCCATTCCCCTCCTCACATCCAAAACCACTCCATTTTTAAGGTCAAACTCAAGTTCTTCCTCCTCCATGAAGTCTTCTGTGATTCTCTCTCTCTTAATTCTCATAGGATTTACCTATTCTAAACATTTGACACTTAATCATAAACTGGCTTTTGACATTACTTGTTATGTTATTTGACTTTTAGACAATTATTTAATTAATATTTTCCTTCCATCTCTAGGCTGACAATTCACTTAAAACAGAACTTCTCTGACATACCTACAGCAATCACGTTCTTCTTGTATTATGCTAAAATAGGTGCCAAAAAACACGTGAAAAAAAAATAGACTAGAGTTATTAGGCATTAAAGTCCCGCCACCAGCTCTTGGTTTCTCTTGAGCTTATGACAATTTGAATATAACAGATTACTAGAAGTCATGTATTTATACTATCTTAGCCTTAGAGAGTTTGTTTACTTGCACACACTGAGCACTTCTACTTCTTACTCCAGGCCTACATAAGGCCACTGATCCTTACCACATTCAATCCATGCAATTTCTAGAAAATCCACAAAAATTAGAAAATTAAGAAAAAGCAATTGAAAAATACTGTGGGTCAATGAGAGGGAGTGGTAAGGGGTATGAGATGTATGAGTTCTTTTTTTTGTTTTTCTTTTTATTTCTTTGTCTGGAGTGATGCAAATGTGCTAAAAACGATCATGGTGAAGAATATACAACTATGTGATGATTCTGTGAACCAGTGACTGTATAATATGGATGCATTGTATGTATATGGATATTTCTCAATAAAAATGTTTAAAAAACAACAACAAAAAAGAGAAATCCCAAAAAGGAACCAAACAGAGCTGAAGACCATAGTTAAAAATAAAAAAAGAAAGAACAATTGAGACAGATTCTCTACTCAAACTTTAAAACTGGAACAGATAAAGAACTCTTTATGCTTTCAGTTAATACGGTCAGTCTTGACAAAAATATGAAATTTTAGAAAATGTCTGTAATCTTTTTTAAAAAATGAAGAGGAGGAGAAGGTGTTGGTTTATCTACCTAGTACCTTAGCTTGTTCCCCCTCCCCCTTCAAAAGAAGGGAAAACAGAGCAAAGAAGGTGCTAGAAAAGTCTAAACAGCTGTCTTGCATGATATCTAAATACAAAGGTCAGACTTCTGTAGTTTATAACCAACCTTACACATACTTGATATGTAGAATTCTACCAAATTACCAAAGTGCTGCGTAGTTTCTAAGTGCTGAGGGTGTTGTTTATAGATACACAGAGAAAATGTGGAGGTGAGGATGAGCCCACAGATCTCCAACATTTTAATGATTCTTCTCTCACTTTTCACCCCTGGAGCCTACTACGTCTACACTCTCAGAACCCTTGTATATGGAAGGCTCTGTAAATTACTTTAAGAATTACCCAAGGAAAAGAGACAAAAGCAGAACTTATTTACTCATCAGAGGATATTCTTTGAATAAAATTCAAGGCTTTATTGACTACCTGATTCTTAGCCTCATCTCTCTGATATCCAGAGACACAGTAACAGTTCAGAATGTAGACTCTGGAATCAGAATTTTTGGTTTCCAATCTCAGCTCTGCCACTTACTAGCTGTGCAGACTAGTCATTTCTTTCCCCTCTTTTCAGGGTTCCTGAACCAGGAGAACCAGGTTCTAGTCTCAATTCTGCCTGTACTTGCCTAGTGACCTGGGGCCAGTTTCTTCCTCTCTAAGAGAGGGAGTCAGGGCACCGGACTAGATCAGTCATCCTCCACCAGGCATGTTACTATCCACAAGACATTTGGCAATGTCTGGGGATCTTTTTGGTCATCACAAAGGGGCAGGAGAGGTGGGGGTAGATGTGCTACTGGCATCTAGTGGGTAGAGGCCAGAGATGCTGCTATGTACAGCACAGAGAGCCTCTCATGACTAATAATTATCTGGCCCCAAACTGTCAATGGTGTCACGGAAGAGAAACCCTGGGCTAGAGCACAGACTCCTGCTCAAAGGTTGCCTCAGAAGCCCACAAGAGGTGGGGCTGAGGAGTCCCATTTTAATGGTTTTATGTGATAGGCTTTCAGGAGAGAATAGCACAAGCATTAAGGTCATGGATTCTGGAGCTCCTCTGTCTCAGTTCACACCAGACTCCACCACTTACTAACTGTGTGACTTGGACCACTTTCTTACCCTTTCTGAGATTCAGTTTCCTTCTCCATAAAATCGAGATAATACAGTATCTATCTCATAAGGTGGCTGTGAGGATAAATTAACACATGTAAACCACTGAGAACAGTGCCTGCACTATATTTAAGTTACTATCATCATTCTAAACAACCTCAAAATGGATGTAAACAGAAGAAAACACCAAGCATTCCACTTTAAGAGTCACATGAGTTAGACTCCGCAATAGAAATGCTTTTGAAGACTCAAATTCAAATACAGCTCCTCAAATATCAGAAATTCCCCCTCAACTCAGCCTTCTTTCAGCCTTTCTTCTCTAACACTTCCACTGCTGCTTAAAGGCCAGAGTTAAAGGTCTGGATACAAACATTTTCACAGTTTGGAGGAAAGTCAAACTACTTATACCCATTACTATAATGCAAACAGCAATGAGAAGCAGTAGTTTGGTAGAAATCAAGAAATTGTTCTTATCTTTTTAGCAGGAAGGACAGGTGCTTCTGCCTACCTGCTGTAAGGGGCTGCCGTCCATTCCCTTAACCCAATGTTCTTCTCCTCCAAAGAAGATTCCAGGAGGGAAGTGATCACACCTGTTCCCTGCTCCTGGCTGTACTGGCAGCACAGCAACCACAAGAGAGAAATAGCCTGTGAATAATCTGTTTGTTTTATTTATTTTTTATTAAATAAGTCAGAACATAGGATCACAGCAAAACATTCAGACACTGAGGTGTATCGAATAAAAGAATAAAGTTTCCCCTTATTTTCATTCTAACTTCCCGTTCACAGCAGTAATCACTTTTTTGGGGGTGGGGTGGGGAGGGGTCTGTGCACGGTCCCAGAATCGAACCCGGGTCTCCCGTGTGAAAGGTGAGCATTCTACCACTGAACCACCCGTGCACCCTTAGTAATGACTTTTTACAATTTAATGGGCATCTTTAGAAACATCCATAAGGCATTTCCTTTCACTTTTAGAGGTTTTGTATGGAATATAAACATCTTTCTGTGTCAGTACATCTGAAGGTACATCATTTTAATATTTGCTCCACTAGATTCCATGATGAGGATGTAGCATAGTTTATTTAATCTATTCCTTGCTGGCGGACATTTACGTTAACCTTATCTTCAATTCTGCAGTGACTCAAATGCTGATCTGTAAGTAACTCAACTGCAGTTGCCAGCAAATATAATCCACTGGTGACTCTGCAGGCAGCTTTACCTCCATAAAAGGTTTATTCCTAAAAGTCTGTCTATAAATAAGAAATGCCAGCTAAATTTACATATAGCTTGACTTTGAGACAGAAACACAGCTATATTATTTCTATTCAAATATAAATTTAACTTAAAAATTGAAACCAATGAAAAAAATTTATTCAAGGTAAAACATTTTAATTTATAAAAAGGTACTTATCATAGTTTTAGGATATGTGCTTTTGTTTCTAAATCCTGCTATAGAGATTTTAGAAACCACAGGGCCAGAAGTTATTTGCTTTTTCTAATTAAAAAAAATTTATAAATTCCCTGATCTTAAGTCAGAATTAGTAAATTATTACATATCTCATATACAGGTATCACTTATAAGTACTTAGTGGAAAATCAGAAGGGAGAAATTTTGCATCTCTAGTGAGCAATTGCTTGCTTTTCCTCTCCTAATAAATTACAGGCAGACTTGAACAGATGTCATGTTGGCATTCAAAACCAAAAATATAGCTGAAAAGCAAGTTATGACTAATACAAGGAAAAAAGATGAATGTCAGAAAGCTTCTTCTTCTTCTTCTTTTTTTTTTTTCAAATTTCAGATAAGCTCTTTAGCCTTAGGGTTCCTTTCACAGAGCACTGGAGCTCGGCTAGATGTCTTAACCCCCATTTAAACTGCAATCTCTCCTCAGGAGTGGGGGTGTGAAAATGCATTTTTAAGAGTGTCAGTGTTTATGTTAATCACAGCAATAACTCCTTCCTTCCCTCCCAAATATGGCATGTACAAAACCTTACTGCCCTTTCTTCCACTGTAGTTTATTTGCACCGTTCCTAACATGTGAACGATGTCTGCCTGTGTTGAAAGGCTGTGTATCTTCTCTTCAGCTCCACTTTATAGAGTAACTGCAGTTTCACTTCGAAAAGAGCTGCTTTCCTTTAGAATTTCAAAAGAAACCTTAAAAATACAGATTGAAAACGGGCTCACAGGGGAAAGGGGACCAAAGAGAATACAGTGTCAGTTTCAAAGCATGGGGGCACAGGACCATAACAAGGCGCTTTCCTCCCCACTAGGGGGCCTGGGCATCCACCAGCTACAGAGATCCGCTGAAAGGCAGGGTGAAGCTGGGGGGCTCAGGTCTCGGTGCCCTTCTCCTTCTCGCTCTAAATTGGACAACTTCTGCCAAAGCCCCTTTCCTTGGGTAGATATGAACCTATTCCCAAGATTACGTTGTCACTGACTAATACTTTAACAATTATTCCACTGTTCTTAGTAAAGGATTTGTTGTTTTTGCTCTGACATTTACAGTTTAGAGGTAATTGCCAGGGATGCTGAAAAATGAAGTGTCTTTGCAGAAACTCCATCTCTGCCAACAAAATAGCCAAAATGAGAGACCTGAAACAAGCAGTCAATTATTTATCCTGGGCACTCGCCACAAGACTGCATGCGAGGGAATAAGTGTGGTAAATGACTGAGCAGAAGTGTATATTCAGTTGGCACCTGAAAATGTTAAAGAACAGCAAGGAGCAACGGAGTTTGTGCCCTTATACTTCCAGATACCAGCTTTTCTTTCCTGGACTCATCTAGTGCTTCTATTTTTCTACAAAGTGAGGATTTTAGGTCATTCCTAATTAAACATCTATCATTGTGGGCGTTGGAGGACATTCTTATTTATTTGACATCCACTAAGTGCAAGGTATAGGTCCAGCTTTCTTTGTACATGCCTTCATCTACTTCCAAGGAAGAGCTGGATTTGGAGGAACTAAAACTCTACAGATAAGGAATAAGCTCATAGTTACACTGATTCAAACAACAACAACAAAAATTAAGCTTTTTCCCCTAAGTAATCCCTCTTCCTATTTCTATACATGGCCTTTATTCCTCTGTCTATAGAGCTGTATGAAATCTCTTTTTCCCTTTAAGGCTTTCCTTGATTTTAATTCTACGAAATATAGCAAAAGCAGGAGGCTACACACTATGTACTTGAAAGTACTTTAAGATAGAAGTACTTTCTACTTCTGTATAGAATACTTCTACATGGAATAGAATATTTCTATTCCAGCTTAATAAATTGGAATTTTAGGACACATTTTCCTCAACTGACATTTATATTACCTCAACTGATCCCTATTTTATTGCATAATCATGTGCTTTTATTAAGTTATTTAGTCTTCTTATGTCTCATCAGCAACATCTGTATATTTCTAAACTATATTTTCAATCTTGAAAAGGCAACAGGAAGTTTTACAAACAAAAATAAAGAGCTATCTTACAAAAGAATAATAATTATCAGTCTCATAAACACAATGACAGAAGAGGAGAAAATTCTAAATTTTTCACTGAATTTGGAAAACCTATTTTAGGCAAAAAGACCCATTTGGTTAAGATTTGAGTAGGCATAACTTCAGACACTATACCAAAGACAGTGATTTGTTCTCAAGTCAAAAGTAAAAAAGTTCTCTGCTTAAAACAAAACAATATGAAGCCCATAATTTACATAAATTATTATTTTCTAATTACTATTTTTTTCTCATCTGGATTCATTTAACCAATCATACTCAGTGTCCGGTGGATCCCCAAACAATATAGGTTTGTCCATTTAGTTAACAAAGAGTGAGAAGAAAAAGCCAATTTCATTGCCGTCTGGCAGGGTAAACAAAGCAAAAGGCATATATTAAAAGGAGTTGTGTAATTTTATTTTATATTTTGTCCAAGTGTAGCAATTTGTACTTTTATATATCTTTACCAAAGCCTAATGAGAATTTCATCACACTGTACGTGGAGTGCAACGACATACCCTATTATATAACTGCCCCAGAATTCACAAGAAAAAAGGTGTCTATTAGGAAAATAGGAAATGACATGCATAGCAAGAGAATTATTTATTAGCTATTTTGCCATAAAAAAGAGTAGCTTTAGGATATTCAAAGTAAAGAGAAAAATATCTTTCAATTTGGCCCAAAGGCTAAGGTAGTTTCGCACTAGCTATCTTTTTAAATCAAAATAACACATGCTTTTGATGGCAAAAAGCCATGGGGAGAAAAAAACAGACATATATATAATTTTTTGAAAAGGACAGAACTAATTTGTATCTAATTAAGTTAGTGTAAAAATATTAGAAAAATAAATGTATAAAAGAAGTTCTGGGCAATAGCACTCACAAATAAAATTCAAATCCTCATACCTCAGTCAAAAACAGTACATAATCAGCAACAACAACAAAGCACACTGTTATCATTCAACCCATTTTCATACGGATTACAGAAACAGATTAAATTCACTAATGAATCCCAAATTTGATTTAATTTAAAACTCCTCCATAGATGGCAAAAGGTCACCGATTAACTGACATGAGCTTTCTCCTTTTTGCATTTTCTATCAACCTCAAACAGAGGCCGACAAACAGGGTCATGGCACGGTTTATTACAGAAGGAGTTATTTTGTGACTTGTTGGCTGGACAGTATACATATTTAAAGAAGCAGAATCATTAGAACTCTTTCTGACCCAGGTCCCAGTCTTGAAAACCAGCAAAAAATATTCCACAAGAATAACTCAGAACATTTGGAATCATCCTTTTATGTCTGCTTCCATCCAGACTATATTCAAACAACATTTCCATGTCTTGACCAAAAAGCTTGATGAATTTATTGTGCCTCAAAATACACATTACCAAGATAATAAACTATCACATTTTTTACTATTTTCCAAATTAAAGTTCTGTTTTTTATGGATTTGGCCTTTCTATTTTTCAGATTAAAAAGTATATTATTGACATTTCAAGGTGTATAAAACTCAGGTGATGAGGGTCTCTGTCATTTTCTCTTAATCCAATTCCAAACTCGACCTTTACCCAGCGAACAGGTGTGTGCTGTGTCTGTAATTTATCAGAGCGAGCAACCAGGCAGAAAAGCTACCGACAATAGGAGGCTGATACAACCCAAGCACTTAGTGCCTAGAAAGTGATTTTTATCCTCACCATGATGAATATACTTTTATCTCTCAGCAGCAATTTAAAGACAAAGAATGATTGGGGATGAGGGGAGTAATATATTCATATTCCTTCAGTTTTGGGGGGCACTATTTTTATACGAATAGTCTGCCAAAAGCTGTTATGTTACAAATTCCTTTCTCAGATATCCTGTTATTCACATTCCAATCTAACCTATGATATGAATATGAAAACAGTCATGACAACACTTCCACTAGGGCAAACTTACACAAATATATTAAATACACCTTCAAAAAGAAAATGATAAATGAACTGAGTATTTCTTGTATGCAAAAGGGAAACTCCAATGTATAGCCTGCATTTGTCTCTTTAATTTTAAAATACGTCAGGTATTCATTTACTAGGTATGAATATGTACTAATTAGGTAATGCAATAGCACAATAAAAAGGAGTACAGCTAATATGAGAACAATGCCCACAATCTAATAGATAACGATTATTAGCATGGTAAATCCAATAAATATTAGATCTTTCGAGTCAAGTGAAATTCTAAATATGCCCTATGGAAACACATTCTAAGGAAAGATAAATAAGTAAATAAATAAAATGGGACAACCACAAATATTACTGCTCTGATTTCCCCATAAAATTAAAATGCAATTTTAAAATTCTAATACTTTTATGGTTTTTCAGAAAATGTAGCTCTTTATTAAAAGAAGGAATTAAAACAGAAAAATACTTTGGGGAAAAATAAATTCAAAGCATTATGAAAAGAGATTCTTCATCATGATTTTTTTTTAACAATGTAAGTTTTTAGCAAGTTTTCCTTTTTAAACTCACCCATCTGCTCCACAATCTCTGGAGGGAATACTCGGGAAGCAAATGCTCGTCGAAAAATATCTGAAAACTCCTTATCCAAACCTCCTATTCCCATTTTTTCAAAGTTCCAGTCCGGATTGATGATAGACTGGCGATTTTCCTTGGTTTTAGCTTTGCCTACGTCAAATAAATATAATCAAGGATGAAACAAGAACTTCATCACAAAGTGGAAAAAGACAGAATTCCCTGAACAGCCTAAACGCATAAAAAGAAACTACCTTTATACTAAGATGAACAAAATGCTCTTAGCTGATTTTATAATAAGAAGGATGAGTGTTGCTACGCTCTCTACTTTATCTGGTCCCCATTTAGGTCAGTAATACATTTTCAAAATGACTAGCTAAGCTTATACTGTAGTCTATTTGTAATTACTCCATGGAGCTTGGTTTTACTAATCTTTAACCCTTATCACGTTAACTTAGTTGATTAGAAGAAACACTATATGCATATCTAACAACACTAGTTGCCAGAAATGCAGCTGAAATCTAGCTGCTCCTTAGCGCTCCTAAAGCAAGCGTATTTAAAAAATATATATATTTATCTAGATTAAGCTTGTAATTGGGTATAACCCCTCAGCCTGAGAAGATATAATGAATATGTCTGCTGTCTTAATGCTTTTTCTTCACTTGCAAACAAGTCTACAACCATTCTAAAAACTTCAGTGATTACCAATACTAACGTTTACGAATTCTTTCAGAAGAGACTACAATTATCTAACTTAAATGCCACAGTGCCACCTAAAGCCACTCAAGAGTACCACATTTATTATGTCAAACAGAAAGAATAAAGTATATCTTGGTACACTTTATTTCAAACAAAAAAGAATGATACAGTTTTTATAAAATCGGGGAAGAAAAAGTCACATTAGAAAAAGCAAATTCTACTCTAACCATAAACTTGATGGTTAGTTTCACAGACCTAAGATTTCCTTTATGAAAAATCAGTATTTTTTCTTACACTCTACTGCCATCTTGTGGCCAAATTTGCTGAATCCTAAATCACTACACAATTTTATTTTCCAATGGGAAAAACCACCAATCACATTCTTTGTATGAATTACTTACAAATATTTACATTGCATGAAAACCATTCAACTCTCTTGGGACAAGACAGCATACAAAAGGTTTAAGAAAATAAAATACAAAGAAATAACTTCAGAATTGTATAGGCTCAATAACAGACGATTATGACATATCTTACATTCATAAAATGATATATAATAGTCATTAAAATTATTTTCTAGATGTATATTTGTGAAATACTCCAATTATTTTATAATAAATCCTCTCAGGGGGATGTGCCCTTTCCTTCTCCACTTGAAAATCTCTGTAGTTGAGTCACATATAACATACTTCAGAATCTTCTAAAACTGTAAATCTTACCAATAAGATTGAGGGAAGAATTTTCTGCTTTTTCAAATGCAACTTGACTGTTTCCAACAACCAATCCTACTTCAATCTGTACAGAAAGATAATAAATAGTCTAACAGCAGACAAGGCCAAAATGAAGGAGAAATAAGGTATTTCTGTGCAAAGCAATCTTCCAAATTAACATCTAAGTTACACTGACTTCTCTCATACCCACCTCTTACCATTTCCATTTTGCTTATTTCAGTGCCTTTATCTTTTCGATAATGCCTTTCTTGGTATTATTTAGTTAAGCATCTCCTAACTATATTATAATAAAAAACATCTATATTCAACCAGGATTACAAGTATAAATACAAATTTCAAATTAGTAGTAGGTCTGCAAATAAGTATACTTTAAGCTATATTTGAATAAATATATATTACACATACACATGGTTACATACATCTTTATGAATTTTAATAACAGAGCAATTTCTCTCCAATCTTACAGGAAAAAATACACAATATAAAGAAATCACTGAGCAAGAGAATGGCTAGGAATAAAATAATGTGAATAGTTCACGTCATAAATATTTCCAGCAGTAGAAATAAACCATACCTTCTGTCTTTTACCTGTCGCAGGCTCTCCTTTTAGGATACTAGGGTCCATGGCTTCAATATCCTTCACGAGTAAGCCAAAAAGCTTATCATTGAAGCTAAATACAAGCTATGTATAAAAGAAGGGGAGAAAAAAACACCTCATGATATAATGGCTTGATTCTCCTATCACCACCAATGTTTTCCAAATGCAGAAGAGCAGCTTTCTCCTTTATATCCCTCCCAAATCTGCTCCACAAACTACCTGCGTAGACAATAGGAGAAAAAGGGAACTAACACTTACTGAATATCTGCTACATACCAAACACTACAGGAACTGAGTGTATACATGTACTTTTTCTTATTTAATACTAAAAAACACTCTTAGAAACTGAAAATTGCTCAGTTTTACTAATGGGGAAGATGAGATCCAGAGAGTGGTCAAGAAATATGTCCCAGAGTCTCAGTAAACTATTGTCCCAGGATTCAAGCTGGCGTCTGTGACTATAATCCATGCTTTTCTACAACCAATACAAAATGCCTACAAGTGCAGAGACCGCTTCCAGATGCTCAATAATTCATTCACCAAATATTTATTGAGTGCCTTCTGCAATCTAGGCCCTCTTCTTCATGCTGGGAAGACAACAGCAAACACAATAGGCAAAACTGACTATCAATCCTTACGCTACTAATGACTATAAATGTGAATAAATGCTAAGAGCAGGGATTTGGGGAAAGATATTTATCACCTCCCTATATTTCGGAGGATTTTCTCTCCTTGGATTCACATGTATCTGCAAGTCAATGGATTTTAAATTCTTTCAAATATCAAAGCATTTTCTATTAAATATTCTTTTAAGCATTTTCTACTACTATATTGAAACTAAAGGAAAAGACAAACAATAAAATTTAGCTTAGCAATTTGAGTCCAACCATCAGCTAAAAATGTAGGAATCCAGAAAGAATATAGTTTGCAGAAAAAACAAAGACAAGATAGTCCACACATTATCAGCTAAATCTCATCTCAAGGAGCCTTCTCGGACCGTCCAATCCAAAGTTGGACCCCAGTGGTTCCCAAGTGCACCATCCTGTTTTACTTCCATCAAAGTACTTAGCAGTATATAACAATTTCTTTTGTCTGTCTCTCCTAATTAGAAAGTAAGCTCTCTGAGAGTAGGGACTGTGTCTATTTTGCTTCGTTCACTGCTGTTCTATAGTGTCTAAAACAGTGCCTGGAACATATCAGGTGCTTAATAAATAATATTTGTTTAACTAACTGATAGATTCATAACTGGGTTCTTGTTTTAGCTATGCCCTTGGTTATGTAACAGGGGCACATTGCTTATATTCTCTGGACCTAAAACTCCTCACTTGTAAAGTGAGATGAGGCAAGATTAGGTTCTTCAGTCCAGCTCTAGCACTCTTAAAAATAGTAAATGCACTATATTCTTTTCCTGTAATCTAGTTTCCACTTGCAAAAATTTGATATTATAATGCATACATTATCCAGATCCTTAGAGTTTCGTTCTTCTAGATTTATAGCATTTCAGTTAGACATGAGAATGCACAGCAATGACACTCCTTTTACTGCAATAGCTCGTTCCTTCTACCATTTCCCTCAGTCCTGATCTTGCATCCCTTCCCACATGAGACTGCAAGAGCAGTCCAGGTGAGTCATTAGAGAGCCAAATGCTCCAAGAGCAGCAATTCTCCACCACTTTAGTCTCAGGACCCCTTCATACTCCTAAAACTTTTTTTTTTTCAGGTCCCCAGAGAGCTTTTGTTTCTATGGGTTCTATCTACGGATATTTACCACATTAGAAATTCAAACAAAAAACTTTAAAAAATTTATTAATTCAAAATAAAAAAATAAATTATTATGTATTAACATAAATGACATTTTAAAAAACCACACTCTATTTTCCTAAACAAAAACACAAGTGAGAAGAGTAGCACTGTTGCACACATATTTACAATTCTCTTGGATTCTCACGTCTGCTTCAGAAGTCAGTGTGCTGCACTTGTGCACGTCATGCAGCCTCTCAAAATTCCACTGTACGTTAGTGAGGAAGGAAGAGGAAAAAAAACAAGTAATGTCTTAGCGTTATTATGAAAGTAGTTTTGACTTCACAGACTCCCTGAATGGATCTCAGGGACTCCCAGAGGTCTCTAGACCACACTTTTGAGAACTGCTGCTATGAAGCTATGGTATAAAGAAGGAATCAAGAATGAGTAAGAAACGTAAGGGAAGACAAATGCAGTGGTACAGCCAAAAGAGCAATGATTATTCATGTGTACAGGCAAGTGTACAGTTTATGAACTTACATATGTTTTTAAGTAAAATTTTAACAGAAAATTCTTTCCTAGGAGGTTAACAATATAATATTAACTGAAATCCAAAAAAGGACAAGATGAGCAAATATAATTTTAAATGAGAAAAGACCTCTCTCTCAGAGGTTCCATAAAAAAACCTGAGATACATATATATGTGTTTAAAAAAATATATAAATATATATATAATATATAAATATATATATATATATAAAGACTATATATATATAAAGATTCTGAGAGCTTCCATAACTCAAAAAAGCCAGGAACAAACTACTTTTCTACAAAAATATAACAGTGAAAGTTATATCCCAGACACAAAACAAAAGAAATATCCCACAATAAAAATGTATGTAAGATATCTGATATGTATAGATGTCTGCAAGGTTTCCAAATTTGAAGGGGAAAAAGCGGCTGCTATTTTAGAATTTTTCTTGTGACTTGGGCATGACTTTTCTTACTCAAAGCAAAGCATTTTTTTTTTCCTGCGTAAGAAAGGGTGAGAGGGATAGAGAGCGAGAGAAAAAAACAAGGACACAGGCTACCTGACCAGCAGACACCTGGAGGTCTGGTGAGTGCATCTCCCCTCACTTCTGATCATTCATCTTATATACCCTTGATTATATACTAAGCTCCTCTTTGTTTTTAAAAAGCAGAAATTACTTCTGGATAACTGCAATTTAGAATGTTCATAAAGTGATAAGAATGAAAGAAAACTTAAAACTACCTGCTGTCCCACTGAGAAAGCCTGGTTGTTGAACTGCTGAATAAATTCTGCTGCCATCTTGTCGGTATCATAAGGGTTGGAATCAATGCTTTTTTTCTGCAGGAAATCAATCTCGATGGTCATTGTGCCGATACACTGTTTGGCCTTATCAAATGTGTATAAAGAAACTAGGAAAAAAAGAAGATTTCTTTTAAATCACAGAGACATCAAAATCTTGTTGTACTTTAAAGTAACTGACAGTTTCACATAAATGAATCATAACAGAACTTGACCAAAAGGGGTTTTACATGGTCTTCACTGGAAAGGCACAAAGGCAGTAGGGATTTTCTTTCCCATCTGAATTAATCAAAACATACTGAGCAGTGCTCTCCTTCTACTTTTACTCCTAACTCCACCCTCGTAAGAAAATCATAGCCCTGCCCACATGGCCTCTCATATAACAGGGGAAAAAAGGACAGTATGGGAATGCACAGTAGAGCTGACATAACATACTGTTTCTGAACAAGATTTTTGTTTGACTCCAAGAGCGAGCCAAGGGAGGAGGGAGGAGGACTCTTTTACCCTAACAAAGTAGGATGCAGGATAAAAAGATTTGAGACACAATGTTTCCTAGGGATATTTACACCAGAGCAATTTAGACTTTGAATTTTTTTTTTTATTTAACTGCAAAAATATTTACTGAGCACCTACTATATCCAGGGAACTATGGTTAAGTTTTATATCTATGACATGCAGAACAGGGCTGGGACTGTTTTTTATTCATCTTTGTATTAATGGCATCTGACAGTCTGTTAGATGCTTAATAATATTCATGTAAAAACAAAAATACCAAAAAAAAAAAAAACCCCATAATCTCTACACTAATAACAATGAAGGCAAGACAATCAACCACACACACACACACACACGCACACACACATACACACACAGCTTTGGGTAAGAAAATTCCTCCTCAAGTCACAAAATTCTAGACTGGCTTTTAGGTTTTACACTTTAAAGCACCATGCATATATTACATCATGTAATAACTGTGTAACCAAACGCCTTAAATTATAGAATTACAGTACACTTTACACATTAAGTTTTTGGGAAAAGTGATACTAAAAGAAATTTTTCCTATGACTTACATAATTATAAAGAATCATCTCCAAAGGAAAAATGCATAAACAATTTATAAACAAACTCTTAAAGCAAACAACATTACATTGCAGTATATTGTATGGGAGCCTACTTCGCAAAAGCAGGGAAAGCTACCTTTAAAAAGTTCTGGGGATACTTGCATTTTAGTTTTCCCAACAGGGCAACGTTATTATGCCTACGAGGCTCTTTAATAGGGCCTATGAACACACACTTCACTTTCCCTTGGTGTTATCTGAAGATCACTGTCATAAAATTCTCTTCACCCATCTCCGCTAAGCTGACTCACTAAGTTAACTGAATAAGCTTGTCCCTCTGATATACACTGATCTGTCCAATGTTCGGACCTTACAGGTTGGTTATTCATGCACTGTGAGTTGCTCTTTACCACGAGTCAACCACGTTCCTTCCCTAAGCTGTTCGTGCCAACTATGCTCATTAGTGTCTACATAATACTACAAAACAATATAAAAAGTGCTGAAATTTTAACACTCCAGAATCGATCCTTAGAAAGCTAAGTTGAATTCTTTGGAAAATGTAGGGAAAAAAAAGTGTTCCACTTTAAAAATTATTGTTAATTGGTATTAATTAATGTTAGAAACCACAGAAAATTGGGGAGGGGGAAGGGGAAGAATCCCTAAAAATTCAGAAGAATTCTGCATTCTCAAATGTTTCACAAGGTCTAAGTTCTCTCCACTTCAAAGAAATCCATAAAGAAATTACTGGTGAGGTTGGCACCCATAAGACTCCAACCCATGGACCAAAACTCCAAGAAAAAGCCTTTAAATCTACTTTTTTCTATTAACTATTGTGCTGGTTTGAAAGGAAGTATCCCCCCTAGAAAATCCATGTTTTAATCAAAATCCCATTTCATAAAGGTAGAATAATCCCTATTCAATATTGTATGTTTGAAACTGTAATCAGATCATCTCCCTGGATGATGTGATTTAGTCGAGTGGTTGTTAAACTGGATTAAGTGACGACATGTCTCCACCCATTTGGGTGGGTCTTGATTGGTTTATTGGAGTCCTATAAAACAGGAAATGTTTTGGAGAAAGGGTGATTCAGAGAGAGCAGAGAATGCTGCAGCACCACGAAGCAGAGAGGCCACCAGCCAGAGACCTTTGGAGATGAAGAAGGAAAACGCCTCCCGGGAAGCTTCATGAAACCGGAAGCCAGGAGAGAAAGCTAGCAGATGACACGGTGTTCACCATGTGCCCTTCCAGATGAGAGAGGAACCCTGACTGTGTTCACCATGTGCCTTCCAGATGAAGAAGACTGTATAACTAGCTTTTACAGTGTGACTGTGTGATTGTGAAAAGCACCCTGTGTCTGGTGCTACTTATATCCAGGGTAACTTCACTGGCCTTCTTGAACCAAGGTATCTTTCCCTAAATGGATACCTTAGATTGGACATTTCTATAGACTTGTTTTAACTGGGACATTTTCTCGGCCTTAGAACTGTAAACCAGCAACTCATTAAATTTCCGCTTTTAAAAACCATTCCGTTTCTGGTACACTGCATTCCGACAGCTAGCAAACTAGAACAACTATCAATCCCAAATATTCAATAAGAGGGCTGCTATGGTTCTCACAAAAGAAGTAACATAAAAAAAGATTTTTTCTCATTCGCTTTGAGCAAAGGTAGGGGGCTTTTTTGAAAAATATTTTTATTGAGAAATATCCATACAATACAGTCTAACCACATTATACAATCAATGGCTCACAGTATCATCACATAGTTGTGCATTCTTCACAATGATCGTTTTTAGAACATCTGCATCACTCCAGAAAAAGAAATAAAAAGAAAAAAACTCATACATCCCATACCCTTTACCCTCCCTCTCACTGACTCACAGTATTTCAATGTACCCAATTTTTACCCTTTATCTCCCCTATGACTTAATTATTTTTATCATTAAAATTTTTTTTTAATCATCTGTCCATACCCTGGATAAAAGCAGCATCAGACACAGGACGCTTTTCACAATCACATAGTCACACTGTAAAAGCTAGTTATACAGTCTTTTTCAAGAATCAAGACTGCTGGAACACAGCTCAACAGTTTCAAATACTTCTCTATAGCCACTCCAATACACTATCAACTAAAATGGGATATCGACATAATGCATAAGAATAACCTCCAGGATAACCTCTCGACTCTATTTGAAATATCTCAGCCACTTTCATTTCTCTCTTTTCCCTTTTGGTCAAGAAGACTTTCTTATTCAGTAGAGTGCTTTTGTGTGTTAATGTGGTCAAACTTTGACAAGATAACAAAAAAATCACTGCAGTGTAGCTTTCAGTTTATCTATCAGTATTAACTGCCTCTTGCAAAGATCATAGTGGTTTACAAACAAAGCTATTCTCTTCAAGGGGATTTTGGAGTCTGCCAGTAATTAGAAGAACCATTTAAAGTTCTCTGAGACTTGATTTTTCACATCTATAAAACAAGCAGACTGTACTAGACCTTCACGGTCCTTTCACACTATAAATTTTGTCCTGTGTGGTTTAAGTCCATGCGTCAATTTGGCTAGGTTATGGTGTCCAGTTATTTGGTCAAGCAATCACTGGTCTGATTGTTACTTTCAGGGTATTTCCTGGATATAAACTATTTGTCAGATGACTACATCAAGGACTAATTACATCTAAAATCAACAAAGGAGAAAAGACTGCCTTCAGCAATGAGAAAAGTCTCATCTTAATCAATTGAAGGCCTTCAAAGGAGAACAGATGATTTCAGCAGTCATAAAGAAGAATTTCTGTTTCTACTTCAGCCAGCCAGCTTCCCCTGGGAAATTCATCAAAACCTTCATCAGCATTCCAAACTTGACATTTGCCCTATGGAATTCTGACTTGCCAATCCTCATGGTCAGGAAAGTCAATTCCTATAATAAATCTCGTAATATTTACATATATACATACACAGAGACACACACACGTACGTATAATACTGAGTGAGAAAAGCAGAATGCAGAAGAATATGCGCAATATGATGCCATTTTGAGTATTAAAACTCCAAAACAAAACTTTGTCACAATATATGTATATGTATACATGTGTATGGACATACAAATATATACATTATTATATATCAAGAAATATGAATAAGCAAGTTAAACTATCATCATTAAGGACCGCTATTTTCAGATGCATTTTAATTTAAGCTCAATGTTCCTAAACAGAAAAGACCAGGCTGCTATAATCACAAATGCTGTGGGCAGCACGATGGACAGCACCACGGCCAGCACCACGGCCAGCACCAGGGCCAACACCACGGCCAGCACCGCGGTCAGCACCACGGCCAGCACCTGGGCTGGCTCCACAAAGTAACAGCTGTTCTGAAGATTTCATCCAGAAGCAAAGAATGGGGAGAAGGCTGGGAATTTTTCCTTATTTTATGTCTAATAGCAATTTTTTTTTTTTGGCATGGGCAGGCACCAGGAATCGAACCCGAGCCTCCAGCATGGCAGGTGAGAATTCTTGCCACTGAGCTATGGTCGCACCTCCCTCTAGCAGCGATTTAATATCACAGGCAGATAAAAAATATTTTCATAAGTGTTGTGGGTTGAACTATGTCCTCCCAAAAGATACGTTCAAGTCTACAGTGCCTGTGAATTGACATTATTTGGGAATTCCCAATAGGGTCTTTACAGATGTAATTATTTAAGATGAGATCATTCTGGATTAGAGTGGACCCTAATTCATTATGACTGGTATCCTTATAAGAAGAGGGAAATTTGGATACAGAGACAGGGACACACAGGAAGAAGATGGCCCAATGAAGACGGAGACAGAGGTTGGAGTTAGAATGCCATAAGCCAAGGAAAGCTTGTAGCCACCAGAAGTTAGACGAGGTAACTAAGCAGTCTTCTCTAGAGCCTGCCAATACCTTGGTTTCAGACTTCTAACCTCCAGAACTGTGAGAGAATAAATTTCTACTGTTTTAAGCCACATGTTTTGTGGTAGTTTGCGGGAGTTTGTCGTGGTAGCCCTAGGAAATTAATACAATAAAGCAAAAAAATAATTTATAGCCAATGTTTTAAAAAAAAAATCTAAGAAAATGTTTAGGCATTATAATGACAAGTAAACTATAATGGTCAAAACTATATGTAAATTAATAATCTGTAAAACTTAAAACATAGTATTGTCAGATGGGGAGAAGACACCCTAAATGGTCCTTCCAGAAGATTCCTTCAGACTAAAATCATTGACTTGACTAAACACACCCACCTTATAGACAGAACTGCAGTTCCAGAATCCCTGAATTAGCACTTTCCCTTCTATCCTATCTTTTCCTACATTTCTACTTACACTGAAACCGCTTTCTAACTCATGGCCACATCATCCATATCACACAGGCCGCAAAACACTTTCTTGCCTTAAGCTTACTCTCATCAGAGCATTTGGCTTTACAGTTTTGTCCACTAAGACTGCTTGATTCATCTCTTTAAAGACATTACTTTGCAATCAAGATAAGTGTTTCAAGTAGAAGAGAATGCCTTTATAAATAACTTATACCACAAAATATGTTTCTCAGCAAATCAAGACTTAAAACCTTGGATTCCAAGATTTTAAATCTTGGATTTTCAACCATAGAAAATATCTACATGAAAAGTTCAATTTAAGCACACTCTTTTAAAGCTACATATTTAGAAATACATTTAAGAAAAGTAGAAACCTAAGCTGCATATAAACCCATTTTCTCATTAGTTTTTAACAAATGTTCATTTTTATCCCTGCCAAGATCTGCAAATAGGAAACCTTGGCTCAATGCAATGACCTACTTCACTTTGGTGTTAGATTCCCCCACTATCTGGCTTCTCACAATGCTTCAGGTGAGGAAGTGATAAAGGAATCATTTATGATAGTGTTTCCCAAAAATGTGACTGGTGGTAAGAAACCACAAATTCATGAATCAGACTCCCCAAGGGAGGAACCTGGGAATGTTTTTTAAAAAACAAGCTCACCAGGTGACTCAGGCAAGTTTGGAAAACTTAACTATGCAACCCTTCCCACCACTACCTGTACTTAAATTAATTTCCTTTATTTTCACCTCTAATCAAGAATTATCCCTTGTCCTGCTTCCACAAAGAAAAAGGAAGAGGCTGCTAAAGACAACCCTAATGCTTAACATTTCCTCTCACTCAGAAAAATGTTGAAGCTGCCATGTTTCTAAGTGAGGAGTAAGAAGTTCTCTCCTGCCACATGACCAACTTCTTTTCACAGACATCTCTACTACAGACCATGCTTGAAGTGTGCTTATATAAAACTACTTCAAATATTTGATTTCTTTTAACCAGTTTTAATTTACTGTAACTTTAAATATCTTTAAAAGATAATTGAGTAGTGGGTCTAGAGTGTAATGGTGGCCCCATGAATGTAAATACCCTCATACATCCTCCTAAAACTCTACAGAAGCAACAAGGAGGACAAATAACATCACATATGACCTACACTTTCAACATTACTAGGAGACAGAAAATACCATGAAACTCAAATTACCTGCAAGTAGAAAAATAAACACCAAAATTACACAGGGCTCTGAGAAAAAAAAGGAAACAGGACATCAGGACATAGACAAAATACAGACACTATCACCTCCAAAAGAGAACATCCAATACCAAACATCAAAACACGGAACACAGATTTGAGACCTGATAGACCCCAACTCCAGGTACATGGAAAGTCAGCCAGTAGGACTGGAGGGGCAGCACTGATGGATCGAACAGACATAGAGAAGGGACGGTAACCTTACAAACGTGATCATGAAATGAAAGAAGGCAGTAAGAGGGGAAAAGTAAGGATCCCAAGCAAACAAAATAAACCATACCAACCAGTTTCTCTACAAAAACCCATCTCAGAAATGAAGAATAAAGTACAAGGTGCCCAAGGAAAAATACACTAGAATACAAATTTAATAAGGGGGGGCCCTCCCCAATCAAGATGGTAGAGTGAGATAATTCAGGATTCTATCCAGAACTGACAGAAACATCTTTCTCGGGCTCCAGAAAAGAGTTAAAGGGCTGAAGTAACAGAGTAAGTTCTGAATTAAGAAAAAGGCTTCTTAAAAGCAGTTGGCTCTCCTGGCACACTGGCCAGCCCTCCCTCACCCTCCTGAGCCAGCCTTGCCTCTAGTGTAGATCCCTGGTCACACTCGCAGAGGGAGCAGAGTGGCCCTTGTGCACGTGCTGGGAGCATGTATATGTGTCTCAATCTGTGGCCTGAGGGGCTCACCGTACCAGAACTTGCCCTGCACGTAGAAGGCTGCTGAACGAGCTCTCCTACAAAATGCTGTGTGACAGCAGTCAAATCATGCTGCTGGGGGCAAGGTGAAATGTGGTGCCAAGGACCATGAGCAAACTGTTTCCTAGGGAAGAGGGGACATTTGTAACCACGTGAATGGAAAATACCTAGGGCCACACAAGAATGCCCCACACAAGATGCAATGCATAGAAAGGGAAGCCCCTACACCTTGGTCTGGAGCTATTCTCATACAAGCTTCCCCTACCAACTGGCGGTGTTGGCCCATAGCATCTCAGGCCTCAGAAGCGATTCGGCTCTGGTGGAGTGGGCACATAAAAAGGGACTACCTCTAGGCCCATCACTTAAAGCTGTGACTTATGTCTCATAACCAAACATTGGCATCCCATAGATGGGGTCAAGTTCCACAGGGTGGGCTTAAACTCTTCTCCCATTACATATTAATTACATGGAAACATCTCCCATCACTGCTGGAGCCACTAGGAAGTGGAGCTTATAGCTCCCAAACCAAGTAGTTAAAAGTCTGGGTCACCGTTAGTGATGAAGAAAAGCTACATCTGGTAGATGCCAGTCACATCAAAAAATGACCTCCTTTTAACTTTGCCATGTTGTGCCATACAAGGCACAACACCTGGGCTGGCAAAGAGCAAGCCTCGAGAGAAAGCATTTTGCAATCTCTCAGCAAGGAAAACACAACATCAGACCCAGCTGTCATGATACAAACAGCAGCCGGAGTGCAATGTCAGTATTCACCCTGGCTCTGGGTTTTAGGATTTTTTACTGGATGCGAGGTATGATAGTTATGTTCTAGTGTCAACCTGGCCAAGTGATGATGCCCAGCTGCCTGGAGAGGCAAGCACTGGCCTACCCAAGGCTACAAGGATATTTCATGGCTGGTTGATAAACCAGAAGGCTGATGTATTAAATCATCAGTCAGCTGATTACATCTGTGGCTGATTTCATTAGAGATCAACTAAGGTGTCTCCCACCAATGAGATAATCCAATCAGTTTAGACTTTTAAGGAAGAAAAGAGACTTTTTCACTGCTTCTTTAGCCAGTGAGCTACTCCTGTGGAGTTTGTCCAGACCCCTCATCAGAGCTGTCAACTTCACAGCCTGCCCTGTGGAGTTTGAACTCTTCCATTCCCATGGCTACGTGAAATACCTTTATAAATCTCGTTTTTACAGATATCTCCTGTTGGTTCTGTTTCTCTAGAGAACCCTAACATACAAGTTTTTAGACTTATTTACTGACCCACAAGATCTCACATGTAAGCCCAGAAATGCTCAACAATATTTAGGTAATCCTAAAATTGTACCCAGGGATGGGACAGAGGACATTGCTGGTTGTCACTCCTAAAGCGCCTGTCACCCAGCATGCCTCCGAGCATGGCTGATAACCCAAAGCTATTCAACCAACATAACAAATGGGTCCACTGGCACTATACATAAATGATTCTTGACCCAGGCATACCGTAAATAAGATTCTCATACAGCACCAACAGCTTCATGTGTATGAAATCAAACCTACAAAGCTAACTGTCCTCTATCCCAGCCTACGGGACCCATTCTTCTAAAGACCAGATTAGAAAGAGAGTCTACAAAAAAATCAACACCCAATTAATTGGTATATAAGTGTAGACAAAACATATTTTCCCTGTGGAGGGAAGTACAGGTGGCCAAGCTGGAGCACACAAATCTTTGCTAGGTGCATTCTAGAAGACAACCGAAAAGTCATGGAGCTCTTTGATGACAACCATTTTACAAAACCTACAGAGATATCATGACTAGAGCTGCCCACTGATACTTAAAAGCCCATGACAAAATTCCCCACCCTTTATGGACTGCTATTTGGGAGGGCTACTTGCCCTCCCTGGGTTGGCCCCCAGTGAATGCCACCTCAGATGACATTGCCCCAGCCCACAAGTTCACTTTTGAAGATGACCTTGCCTCAGACAGCATTGCCACAACCCATAACCTCTTGCTGGAGAGGACTTTGGTCGAATCCACCACAGGATTTGGAGTACAGGACATATAGCACTGCTTGCAGCTGTGGATCTCAGACTTGGAATTATACTCTGCACAGACTGCCAACTGCCTGCCCAGTAAGCCTAGCATTACCTTAAAGCCTGCAAAACTAAGCCACATCCCTATGACAACAAACAGATATCCTCCAGGCCAATCAATAGTTGTCAGCCTCGATAGCCCAACAGGGGCAGCTGGTACCCCAGAACCTGGGCCTCATACAATAACAGCTTATCTCCCTAGCTCAAATGGTCTTTGACAATAGACTAGCATAGATTATCTGCTAGCTAAGGGGGGATGGTCTATGCTATGACCGGCATAGCCTGTCACGTGTACATCAGCAACTAAGGGCAAATCCAATATAATTACAAAAGATGTAATGCCAGATACATATTAATAATATCCCAGCAACTAAGGGCAAATCCAATATAATTACAAAAGATGTAATGCCAGATACATATTAATAATATCCCTAACACCTGTGTTAAAATGTATACTTCCTCCCAAACCCTCATTATCTTCAAGCTTCCCACAACCCTTTATCATGGTTAAGCCCCACTATCCGGGGAAACTGGCTCCATCAGGACTTCCAACAACTTGTCATGGACTAGTTCTAAGTATGACTATTGTGTTCTTATTTAGAATGATCTTTTGAACCATAATGAACAACTTAAATATGTCCTTAAATATCTCAACTACTCAAGAGGCAGCTATCTTAAAAAATGATATTAAGACACCACAGAGTGTATTGTAATGGCATAAGAGAAATTATATTTGGTGCCCTGTCATTCTTGCCAGTCATAACATCCCCCTCTGAGTGAACATCCCTGCTGGCCCTTCCCTGGGTGTAACTGCAACTTGCACTTCCTACACCTCCATATGTTCTGGGTGGTAAGAACTGCCTTCAGCTTCTCTGAAGGGCCTCTGTTGCTTCTTTTCCAGGCGGCCCCTTGCCCTTTCATGCCACATAATTACTAACAAGATCTATATTTCCATATGGAATAGATAATTAGAAACCCAACTTCTCCAAACGACCCTTGCCACTTTTGTTTGTTGTACTGTATAGTTTGAAACTTCCCATCCCCAGTATCCACATAAAAGTCCTACCCCTCCCTTTGGGGTCACAATAAAGGCAAGAACCTGGAATCACTCGTGCTCTTACACACACCCACGCCCCTACTCCATGGACCCTTGCAGGAGCCTAGGATAGTTAAGTCCAGGCCCCTCCACTGCCCTTATTTTCCCCTCTCCTCCAGGTTCTCTGATCTAATATACAACTGCCTTTTCATGCATTTTCAGCTGGCTGGCTATCTATGTGTATTTGCAGCTTACCACCCAAAGAACTTCCACATAACGTCCAAAACACCACTGTATATACCACTGTATGGGTAAGCCCCGAAAAAGAGCACTTGAACAGGTCAAAATACAAAGACTAGGAAAGGTGTTTTCTTTTGTTTTTTATACCTATGTTCCAATAAAACTTTATTTTCAAAAACAAGTGGAGGGCTGGATTTGGCTGATGGGTTCTAGTTTGCTGATTCCTGTTCTAAGCAATATTCTAGAGTGAGTTTAAAAAGAAAGATTGTGAGCCCTGAAAGAGAAGTGTTGATCCCCAAGAGTTTGCATTAATGCAGTGGTCTTCAGCCCTGGCTACATATTAAAGTCACCTGGGGAAGCTTCGCAAAGCCCTGATGTGCAGACCAATTAAATCAGAATCTCTGGGGTGCTGTTGCAGGCATCAATCTTTTTCTACAGGCTTCCCAAATGATTCAACGTGAAGCCAAGGTTGAGAAGCATTGCATGAAGTTATGAAGTAATACCAGGGTAACCTCACTTCTTTCTTGCTTTTCTTTTAACATAAATGATTTTTTATTAGAGAAGGTGTAGGTTTATAGAAAAAAATCAAGCAGAAAATACCAAGTTCCCATATACCTTCCCTATTATTAGCACCCTGCATCAGTGTGGTTCCTTTGCTACAAATCATGACAAAATATTATTATGATTGTACTATTAACTATCGTCCATAATTTACATTGTTTCACTGTTTATGTTGTACAGTCCTATGGCTTTTAAAAATTTTTTCATTCTAGTAACATATATACAACCTAAAATTTCCCCTTTTAACTCCATTCAAGTATGTAATTCAGAGCTGTTAATTACATTCACAATGTTGTGCCATCATCATCACCATCCATTACCAAAACCTTTCCATTACACCAAACAGAAATTCTATACTTATTAAAGCATTTTTCCCTTCTTTTTTGTTAGCTCCTGGCATTCCAGGAAAATTCAGTCATAACACTAGCTGGATGCAAGCACAAGGAACAGATGCCATGGAGTTTAAATTTAAGCAATAACACATTAAAATATCAAAATGTGCAGGTTTTAACAAAAGGTTACAAAACACACAAAGGAAGAGGAAGTGACGGTCCAGGCAAAGGAGAAGAGTAAAGCATTGAAAACCATCAAAGTGAAGAACCAGACCAGGAACATACCAAAAAAGACTTTTAAAAATGGTCCTAATTATGCTCAAGAAGCTAAGGAAAACACGGAAAAAGAACAAAAGGAAATGTGGAAAATGATAAGTGAACACAAAAAGAATATCAATAGAATGATGGAAATTATGAAAAAGGAACCAAACGGAGCTGAAAACTACAGTAACGGAAATTTTTAATTCCCTAGAGGGGTTCAACAGCAGATTGGAGTGCCAAAAGAAAGAAATCAGTGAACTTGAAGATAAGTCCATTGAAATCATCCAGTCTGAGAAGAGGAAAGGAGAAAGAATGAAGAAAAGTGTACAGAGGAACCTGTGGGATACCATACAGCATATTCAAAGAAGTCCAAATAGGAAAAACCCAAATAGACCTACACCACAACATGTTATCATCAAAATGTTGAATGCCAAAGTTAAAAGAGAGAATTCTGAAACTGCAGGAAAAAAGCAACAGGTCACCTACAAGGAGTCTCAATAAGATTGACTACTAGTTTCTCATCAGAAACCATGGAGGAAAAAAGGCAGGAGAATCGCATAGCTAAAATGCTGAACGAAAACAACTGCAACCTCACACTTCTATATCCATCAAAACTCTTTCAAAAATGGGGAGAGATTAATGCTGAGGGAGTTGTCACCAGAAAACCAGACCTCTAAGAGAAGCAAGAGAGTTCCACAGGTTGAAAGGAAAAGACACTAAACAATTGATCAAAGCCACATGAAGAAATAAAGATCTTCAGTGAGGGCAATGACATGGATAAATATAAATGCTAGTACTATTTTATTTTTCGCTTGTAAGTTCACTTTTTACTTTCTAAAGAATCTAAAGGGCAAGGCGGCTGCCGTGGCTCAGCAGGCAGAGCTCCAACCTGCCGTGCTGGAGGTCTGGAGTTGGATCCCTGGTGCCTCCTGCCCATATGCAAATTAAAAAAAAAAAGAATCTAAAGGGCAAATGCACAAAATGTAATGATAAATCAGTGGTTTTTAGACTCAATGTATAAACATATAATTTCTTACAAGAACTACATGAAAGTGGTGGGATAGAGGGGTTTAGGATCATAATTTGTATATATTATTGAAAGTAAGTTGATATCTAAACAAACAAGATTGTTACAGATTTAGGATGTAAATTTAAGCTCCACAGTAACTACAAGAAAAATATTGGAGAAAATGCAAGCTTATAGTGACAAAATCAGAGTACAGGTTGCTGGGGGCAGGAAGAGGGGAAATGGGGAATTAAGGTACAATGGGAATAGGGCTTCTGTTTGGAGAAAGGGGAAAGTTTCGGTAATGGAAGGTGGTGAGGGTACCAAAATACTACAAATGTGATTAATCCAATGAGTGGTATGCATAGTATGCTTGGGAATGTTTGAAATGGGAAAGCTTATAGTCTATGCTTATTTACACGCACACACAAAAAAAGAGAGAGAGAGAGAGAGAAACTAAGAGACAATGACAATTAAATGTAATCTATGATCACAGATGGGATCTAGCAAAGGAGGAGAAAAGTTCGAAGGGATATTATTGACACATATAAAAAAAAGGAATAAAGACTGTAAGCTTTATAGCTTTATATTTATATCAAGGCCAAATAATTTGAACTTGATAAATATAATTAAGGTGGTTGCATAAGTGAGTATCTTCATTCTTTAAAATATATGTCATAGTGGTTGTAAGTGTTCAAGGGGCATGGTAAACACAACCTACACACAAGTGTTTAGAAAATGGATTGATAAATAGATAGATGAATCACTGAACAGACAGAACGAATGATACAGCAAATGTGGCAGAAGGATAAGATTGATGGATCTGAGTACCTGGGAATGTTGGGGTATGCTAGAGTTCTCTGTACAGGATTTTAATTATTTTGTAACTCTCCCTTAATTTTTATGTATTGCAAAATCAAAAGTTAAAAAAAAATAAGGGGCATTGAAGAAAGACAGGAAAATAAACAATATAATAAAAACGAGATTAAAAAAAAGTAAAAAGGGATCAGAGAGAAAGTAGTTGAAATGGAAGACAAAGAAGGTCCAACATACATATAATTGGAGCCCAGAAGATGAAAAGCAAAGCAACTGGACCAGAACTAATATTGAAAACCATAAACTAAGAAAATTTACTGGAAATAAAAGAAAATTTTAGTATTGAAAGGGCTCATTGTATATCTGAGAAAACTGACCTAAAATGATCAAGTCATCTAATAAGGATATTAGAATTTAAAGACAGAAAAATCCTCAAGGCCTTTAGGCAGAAAAATTAAATTACTTATAAAAAATAAAATTAGACTGGCAACAGACTTCTCAAGAGTATCATATAAAAGCAAAGCAATTGTGAAGCAACATTTTCAAGATATTCATGACAGAAAACACAAGGCAGGAATTTTATTGCCAGCCAATCTGTCCTTCAAACATCAAAGGTAATTTGACTATTAAAGAACTCAGTAAACACTGTGTATGTATATATATATATACGTATGTATGTATGTATTTCCTGGATTAATCTACTAGAAGTTAGGTTTCATCCAATCAATAGGAAACTGGCAAAAAGACTAACTGTGATCATTTAAGGCACTTAATCTTAGAGGTAAGATTAAAACAAATATGGGGCCATATGTGGGGGAAATAGCATGTAAACACCATATATTATGAGAAAGTAGAAAGAAAGCATTCAACAAAATGGGAGGAAGAAAGTAGAATACCGTCCCTGAAAGTTGCATAAAGAATAGATGGGAATTAAAGATATCATTTAGAAATGCAGAACATATTTTAAAAAAAAAAGGTTAAGGGGGGAAGGCACTGAAGATCTAGGGCCACTTGGCCACAGGCCACCTCTAGCACTTTGGGATGTACTGTGCCCCCAGCAGAGCTCACCTGTCCAGCAGATCTACCATCATAGGGAGATCTCTTCCCCTTGGAGCTAAGAGACCCCAACTTTACCCCAAGCTGAAGCTACAGGGTATTGAGGTACCAACCAAACGTCTTACCACAAAAGAGCTGTGTTGGCACAGGGCAGTCAGGCTCCTGCCAGTAATGGATAAATTGAAATGGTGGAGCTGGCTGAAGTGGGACCCCACTAGAAGAGAAGGGTTAACAGGTAATCACCAACCCAGCCAAAGCTGAAGAAGAGCATACATTTCCAGTGCCCTAGGAAGAAGAGGAATCGATGAAGGTAATGACACCTCCCCCGCAAGCCCACCGCACCACAGAGAAGATGGATGAGTTCTCATATAAAGTCAAAGAGGGACACTGGAGGATCATCCCATTTGATATGCTCCCTGACTGGCTGAAGGACAATGACTACCTGTTACATGGCTACAAACCTCCTTTCAGGCTTGCTTCAAGAGCATCTTTCACATCCATACAGAAACTGACAACATCTAGACACGTCTGCTTGGTTTCATGCTGTTTTTCTTTCTGGGAATCTTGGCCATGCCCAGACCAAATATGTACTTCATGGTCCCTCTACAGGAGAAGGTGGATTTGGGGATGTTCTTTTTGGATGGCACACTCTGCCTCAGTTTCTGGCTCTTTCACATCATCTATTGTCATTTGGAGAAAATTTCTTGGACATTTTCCAAAGTGGATTATTCATAATCTACTGATTATGGAGATCTTTGTCCCCTGGCTCTATTACTCCTTCTACTGCTCTCCACAGCCATGGCTCCTCTACCTCTCCACTGTCTGTGTCCTGGGGATTTCTGCCATCATTGTGGCACAGCGGGACCAGTTTGCCACTTCTAAGCACTGGCAAACAAGGGCAGGAGTGTTCCAGGACTTGGCTGGAGTGGTAGTGTGCCCACCATGCACTTTACTGCCACTGAGGGCTTCGTTAAGGCCACCACAATGAGCCACATGGGCTGGTTCTTCCTCAGAGCCGTGACATACATCACTGGGGCTGGCTTTTATGCTGCTCAAATTCCTGAGTGCTCTTTGTTGGAAAGTTTGACATTGGTTCCAGTCTCATCAGATTTTCCACGTCCTGGTGGTGGCAGCTGCCTTTGTACACTTATGAGGTCTTCAGGAATTCTGTTATGGCCTAAGAGGTGGCTGTACTGATGACTCCCATCTCTCAGCTTTCCAACCAGAGGGGTGGAGGAGGAACCTCCTAAGTGCTTTCAAAAATAACTTCTTTGCTGGAGTGAGAGGAAGAGTCTGAGCTGTCTGTTTCTAGAAGAAACCTCATAGAGAATTCTTTACAATAGAAGCTTCAGCCCACTTCACACTCACTGGGCAAAAAAAACTTTCCATTTCCCTAGCTGGGGAGAAAGGGGATGGTCAAACTTAGCTATCCCTCTCCTTGGCAAGGCAACTACCATTCCTTCAACGAGATAGTACTTTGAAGCTCATGTTGAGATTTTACGCCCAACTCACACCACTTTTGGAAAAAAATTTTGGACTGGGACTCTTTAGAAATTCTGTTTCTGAAAGATAATATGCCTCCCTTACCCCGAACCTTACCACGTAACCTGGCTTATAACAGGTCATCCTGTTTTGTAGCTCACTTTTCAAAAACACTTATAACTTGGTTCCAACCTTCTAGGGCCTTGATCTGATTACACAGCAGCAAGAACAAAGCAACCAACTTTTACATAGCCTGGCTAATCATGGAAGTATGTCTAGGCTTCAAAAAACTTGAGTTTTAATTTTTTTCCCTTGGCAGAGTAATGTAAAATTAAAACGGGAAAAGATATTTAATCGTTAATACTAAGTTTTAAAAAGAAACATGCTATCGATAATAAAAAAGTACTGGGGGTGGGCCATGGTAGTTCAGGAGGCCTAGAGTTCTTGCCTGCATGCTGGAGACCCGGGTTCGATTCCTGATGCCTGTCCATGCAAAAAACCCCAAAAGCAAACAAAAAAAAGTATTGGCAAAGTCCCTTGAGGGGACCTTAAATTTACCACCGGGGAAACACTAGACACTGTGCCAAACATCAGGGACACCTAAATCAATAGGCCAAGCCCTTGATCTTGAGGCTTGCTCTTGTGAAGGTTATGTATGTAGCATAAAAGCTTAGCCTACCTATAGGTATGCCTAAAAGTGACCTTGAAGGACCTCTTCTGTTGCCCAGATGTGGCTTCTCTCTCTCTAAACCCAACTCTGGAAGTAAAACAATTGTCCTCCCTCCTACATGGGACATGGCATCCCTGGTGGTGTAGGAGATGACTCCCAGGGATGAGCCTGGCCCTGGTACCATGGGATCAACAATGCCATCCTGACCAAAAGAGGGAAAAGAAGTGTAATATAAGGTATCAGTGGCTGAAAGAGTTCAAATAGAATTGAGAGGTTATACTGGAGGTCACTCTTAACATGCTTCAGTTAGCCATTATTACCTATCATAACTTGCCAAACCCCAACCAAAACCATTCTTGTCAATCCTAAAGAATACCTGTGGTATTATATAAAATTCTACAAAGTTTCCATGCACTAGGATAACTTTCCAAAACCTACAACCTCCAGATAAGTCCCTGAACCAGGTAAGTCCTGAACTGTAGAGGGGTCAGCCTTTCCGAACATAAACTAGTTCTATCCCCCAACCTATAATTTGTTAGTAGGTTTATTTTTGTAATAGTATCGGTATAGCAATTCAGAAACTATTTTAAGACAGAGCTAAGAAATAAACATGTTGATGTTGTTGAGAGCCCGGATTCTTACAGTGGGAAAAGAAGAACGGGAAAAAGCAAGGAAGATCTCTGTGGGCTTGGTCTGAAATTGGAAGTATCAGTATGAACTCAAACTTCTAATATTTGTGTATGTGTAAGGGTGTCTCTGCTCTGTCCACAGAAAAAGCCTAGAAGGAATGATAGTCTAGGAGCAATGAGCATATTTAGAAGCCAGAACTTGTTTTCTAAATTTCATTCCACACCAAAAGGAACCATGCTTCCTTGAAAAAATGGCTGATCTAAAGGCTGGTGCAAGAAAAGTACACAACAAACTAGGAATATCTTGTGCCACAAAGAAAGTATTAAAACAAAAATAATGGGAGCATCCCAAAAAGACAAAGGAGCCAGCCTGAAGGAGCTTCTACTGATCAAATCTGGGATAATTTGAACATCAAAATTAATAAGGAATAAGAACAATAATCGATTATAAACCCGCTAAATAAAATAGGGATCTATGAGTCCATATATATAAAATAGATAAATAAATGAATACATAAGTGGAAGAGGAATAGGGGCTTCATCAAATGGGAGAGGGAGACGGGCTTTTCCTTAGTATGGAGACTGACATGTGAAAGGAGTGCTGCACCTGCAAAATCATCACTTTGTAACCATATTAAAGATGGGATTGAGCAAGAATCGTCAATGGATGCTAAATCTAAGGAAGAAAGTCTGACCTGCAACAGGATAGTCATACATGGTGTTTTAGCTTGCTAAAATTGCTGGAATGCAATACACCAGAAAATGAACTGGCGTTTATAAAGGCAATTTATTTAGTTACAAATTTATAGTTCCTCAGAGGAAGGGCAGCTGGCTTTCCTCTGGCTTTCTCTATAAGGCACATGGCGCTGTCTGCTGGCTTTCCCTCCCTCCCAGCTTTTGGATTCAAACAGCTTTCCCCAGGGTGATATCTTTCTGCATCTCCAAACGTCTGCGTCTGAGCTACTCATCTCTCTTTTGACCTCTCTCTTTTAAGCCTCCAGCTAATTAAAAATCACTCATTGCAGAAAGCATTCCCCTTAGCCAACCCACAGGTTGAATCAGCCATACATGAATTTCACATGCTGGTGATTTAAGGCCACAGCAACAACTGGCACCTGGCCAAGTTGACACCAGAACCTAACTACTATGTATGGTATTAAAGAGTCTCTCCATAGATTGCTTATCAGTTGTAAGGGGAAAAATAGTAACTATACAGCACAGAAACCTGATAACATCTTCACTGTTTGACCAAAATTAACATCACCAATGAAAATAAACAGTGTATCTTTGTATGTGATACTCTGAGAAGGACACACATGTCTTGTGTGGTATCCTTGCTGGAGATAAATAACCTAAATCTAATCATGAGGAAACATCAGATACACTTAAGAACATTCTATAAATGTATTCTTCAAAAACGTCAAAGTTATGAAAGAAAAAAAACCCTGAAGACCAACTTCAGATGAGCGAAATGTCAACTAAGTACACTCTAGGAACCTGAACTGGGTCCCACACTGAAAGAGGAAAGATGTCATAAAGAAGACAACGGGGGCAATTAATAAAATTGGAGAGAAAGAGTGAGAAAGAATGATAAAGCAAATATGACAACTGATGAATCTAGGTGACGGTATTATATAGACATTCTCTGTATTATTCTTGCAGCTCTTCTGTAAATGGTTTTTTTTTTTTTTAATTTTAAAAGGAAGCAGATGGGTAGGCCATGGTGACTCAGCAGGCAGAGTTCTTGCCTGCCATGCCAGAGACCCAGGTTCAATTCCTAGTGCCTGCCCGTGTAGAAAAAAAAAGAAGCAGAAAATAAACTGGCTTAATTACACTTGCATATTATTTTTTTCCTCTACCATATCCATGAAGTTGACATGAAATCATCTGACTAAAGAAGATTCATATTCCATTTTTGCAACTTTGCCACACAACCTAAGGACAACGCCAGTTTTCTCCTGTTAGTTCTTCAGCTTATAATCAATTCATAAATAGCTTAGTCTTTTTTTTTCCTGAAGTCATAAATTGTTTCCCTTGACTATCCCTAGTAAACTATGATGACTTCATAACACACTTTACTGAGAAAATTATACCATATGCTTAAGTACTGCCACCCTTTCTTCTTCTCCTTAACCTAAATATCCCCTCTACAAATCTGGCTTATCTTTCTGTTCTAGTTTGCTAACTGCCGAAATGCAACACACCAGAGACGGATTGGCTTTTAATAAAAGGGGATTTATTTCATTCGTTCTTCAGAGGAAAGGCAGCTAACTTTCAACTGAGGTTCTTTCTCACGTGGGAAGGCACAGGGTGATCTCTGCTGGCCTTCTCTACAGGCCTCTGGGTTCCAACAACTTTCCCCAGGGTGATTTCTTTCTGCATCTCCAAGGGCCTGGACTGAGCTGCGAGTGCTGAGATGAGGTATGCTGAGGTGCTTGGGCTGTGCTACGTTGAGCTCTCTCATTTAAGCACCAGCCAATTAAGTCAAACATCATTCATTGCAGCAGGCACGCCTCCTAGCCAACTGCAGATGTAATCAGCAACAGATGAGGTTCACGCTGGCTCATGTCCATAGCCAACAGAACTAGGTGCCTTCACCTGGCCAAGCTGACAACTGAATCTAACTACCACACTTTCCAAACAAAACTAAAGAATAAAATATATCTTGGTATATAGCAAAATGGAATAACCATGTAATACTAATTATACCTCTTCAACATAACTTAGATTCCTTTTAAAAAATCTATAGCTATATTTTCTAAAGTCCTATTCAATTTAACCCCAGACAAATCAAATAACCTCCAAATAACTCTTGACTTCTCCCTGCTCCCCATTATAGTCCATACTGAATCATTTCCTAAAGATAGGATTTTGGTGGGTCCATTCAGAAATTGTCAGGAGCTCTCAACTGCCTTTGTTTAAAATCCAAAATTTTGACGATGTATCTAAGTCCTCCACTAACTGCATACTCTACTTTCATCACTTAATATAATTCATTCAGATTTCCCTTTCAATGAGGCGAACATACTTCCTGAGCACCACCTATGAATTGTTTGCTCCCATTTCTCCACCTTTTACTTACATTATTCTTCATCCTAAAAGCCTTCCTCCCATCTCTTCCACATAATGCTTTACCCCTAATGCAGACTAATGCTTAAAATTCTAGTGCCTAGAAAGACTTCTCTGCTTAATTTTCCAGTCTCCAATCCAGCCACTCTTGCTTCATCTCAGTATTTTACACAGAGCTTCTAATGGTAATATTTGTGCACATATTTTCCTTGTACATGTTCTGTGAGCTCTAAATATGTGGACATTCCTTCCCCATTAAATTGTAATTTCCAGGCACAGAGGTAGGTAGATAAAGAGATAGGGTAGATAAAGAGATAAGGTAATATAACTATTACCTTTCTGTTCTCATAGATCTAACCAGTAATCTGAATAGAATGAATGTTTAATGTCGGGACAACCAATAACAGAAAATTGCACAGATCTCAATAACTGCATGAAAATCATAAAGAAAATCAACCTCAGGTAGCTGAAAAGCATACCTACCTTCTATTTCTTGTCCAATAGAAAGTCCAGCCCATTTTCGCTGAAAAATAAGAAAGTAAACGACACTTAAAACTAAATAAATCAAAATTAGAGAAATGAGGAAAAAGGGGGATTTCTATGAATTTCAACAGCACATTCAAAACTATAGTCTAGCTTAAATAGCTGTCTCCAAAACACACAAAGCTAACCTTTTTGCAGTAGAGCCACTACCACTGAGCAGGATGCTCCTATGCACAACAAAATGCTTCTGGTTGCATCAGACTATATTTCAGTGTTCTGAATATACTACGGTTAATTGTATTGACTATTAACAATATCACAAAAAGAAAGACATGCAATTCAAGAAAGACAATTAAAACTTGTCAGACAATCTACACTGAAATTCAAGCAGGAACTCATATCATTAGACGGTCATGACTACCGTTTGTATACTAGCCAGAGGAATTTCAGGCAATTGCAACCAGAATTTAGCCACACACCAAGTTCTTACTGGGTACAATGGTGTCATGGTTAGGGACACGTGTCAACTTGGCCAAGTTGTGGTGCCTGTTTATCTGATTGGGCAAGCGCTGGCCTGTCTGTTGCAATGAGGACATTTCATAGGAGTAGGTCATGATCACATCAGCTGCATCCACAGCTGATTCCATTTGTAATCAGCCAAAGGGGAGTGTCTTCTGCAATTAGTGATGCTAAATCTAATCATGGGAAGCCTTTTAAGGAGGACTCAGAGGAGACAGGTTCCATTCCTGCTTCGGCTGGTGAGCCTCTCCTGTGGGGTTCATCCAGACCCTCCATCGGAGTCGTCGTCTTCGCAGCCTGCCCTGTGGATTTTGGACCCTGCGTTCCTGCGGTCACGTGAGACACTTTTATAATTTTATATTTACAAGTGTTCCCTGTTGATTCTGTTTCTCTAGAGAACCCTAACTAATACAAATGGTAAGAAAGTACTGTGGCAAGGCAGATTGTGTTGAGGCAAGAATTTGGGACTACCTTGGTATAGATTCCAAATTAGTAATTACTGATAACATACCCACGGAACAATGAGAAAAATAATTTTGGAGGTGAAATCAAGTTTTCTTACTGATCTGAACGTTGTAGATTTTTGTGGTGCACAGACTGATTTTTGTGGTTCTTCTGTATTGTGTACCTGGGACAGTGCTAGGCAATTTTTCCTTCACAGAATCTACCAACAGTTATAACTATAATTTCATAACACTTCGAGTCATCAGGGGAACCTAGCAAATTAAGTTGTAATCTGAGATAACTATTCTAACCATATTCTTTAGTCTGACATCACTACATTTAAAAATTATTATTAGATGTCAACTTTACCATTAAAATATTATTTTTTATAGCTTTTCTATTACCCTGGAAGTTAACATTACATTAACTTGACACTTTTATCTGATTGCTGACTGTACTACTGCAGAATTTTTAAAAATTAGAAAAAAAAATCAAGACAACAGGCAGACACAGTAAAAATTGGCAATTAATATATCTTTTGTGGGGGAAGCAATTAATAGATCTTTAAATTCCTTATATAATACCTAGATGTGGTTCTCCAATATATATCAATACAGTTAGAGGGTGATGTGTGCTTTAAATGAATTGATTCTTCCACGACTTTCAAGAAAAGAAGAGGAGAATAAATTAACATCTAAATTACCTGGGGTAAGCTGAATGCGATGCTCCCTGGAACCACTGATGGATGGGTCCTCAATGTAAATGTGTACCGATGATTGGGAGAAGTCCTCACTATCACATGCCTAAAAGACAGAAACCCAGTCTGTACTCCATGCCAAAGGAAATGAACACAATTTCCCACTGCGTTCATTTCCAACAACCAATACCTGATGAATACCAGGTGGAAACATCGCATTATACCAGACTTGAAGGAAAAGAGCCACAAATTTAGTTTCCAAAACTGACAGCAACTTAAAATATTTTCCAGGCTATAAGGAGTGTCTCAGGCCAAACACATATTAGGCAGAATCCAGCCAAGTTCAAAAGAGTACACACTATCTAAAACATCAACTTGACATAAAATTGAAAATCCAGTGATTTAGAGTCCTTGATAGAGTGAAACCTAGATGAATTTCCTGTCCTGAAAATTATTTTATACTCCAATACAGTGAGGAGAGAATCAAAGATAGAAGAACCAGGATATAGCAGTCAAAAAAGTAAGTTAGTTTTTAGGACTATTCGTTAAATCTCTTTGAAGACTCTCACAACAGGCTGAAACAATAACAATCTGCAAAATTAAAAAGACAACAAAAATGAAATGTTTTGCACAAAATACATCAGTTTTCATATAAACATCAACACTTACTATTTCATAGAATTTTGTTCTAATTCAGAAACAATTTTGTACTGCTCAGAAGTTATCCATAAATAAATAAAATTTAGCCATCTCATGATAATCTCCTATACCAAGAAACTAACAAGCACTGTGTGTAAGACAGAAGCTTTAAACTGTTTTTCAACTGTACTATCTTTTTTAAATTATCTTTTAGAATGCTGTAATTTTTAAATATTAATAGTTAATATTTCCATACATATTACTTTGTCACTAGAATTCAAGTTCCTTACATCTATTATATTTGAATTTCATCATGAGTACAGTGAACATTTGACATATGTAAAAGAAGTCCAAAAACAGATAAAGTCTCACGTTATTTATACTCAGTTTACTTGTAAAAAGTTGTGTTCAATCTAATCATAGATTTTTAGGGCTGGAAGTAATGTCAATACAATCAGGTAGTACCAGCCCTTACTCTGATGCTAGAATCTGGAAATGCACATCTGATCAGCAATTCTAACTCTGTAAAACCCACATATTTCACAGAGTTTAAAAAAAAAAAAGGCTCAATTACAATCCTGCCCCCTTGTTCCTTATTTCCCTAGTCTGCTCTCTGGTACAGCCCCCTTTATCACCTTACCTCTCCCAATATCAGAAGCATATGGATGGTACTGAACATGAATGATCTGACTCAATTAAAAGATAAATGGAAAATGCTTGTAAAGATCCCACATTTCTCATGTCTTCAATTTTCCTGTGCCTTTTAGATTATCATAGGAATAATGATCATAATAGCTAACACTGAAAGCTTACTAATGTGCTAGTCACTGTTCTAAGTGTTTCATTTGTGTAACTCACTTAATTCTCATAACTACCTTGATAAAGATATTATCCTCATCCCCATTTTACATATTAGGAACAGAGCCACAAAGATGATAAATAAATTCACCTAGTTTGCGACTGGTAGAGCCAGAATCCAAGCTCAGACCATCTGACACCAGAGTCAAACACCTAATGACCATGCTATAAATGATTTATATAACCAGTATGAATAGCTCTACTAAGAAAATAGATTAAAAAATAAAAGATTATATACAAAATACTTATGTATGATTTTTAAAAATATTATGTTTATCAAAGTTTGATACAGGAAAGAGTGAAAAACATAACTCTTTCTCATCTCCATTTTACAGCTCAACAACAGGAATTTAAAAATTATTCTCAAAGATTTCCTTAAAAATAAAGACTCTCCAGAGCAGGCAATGGTGGCTCAGTGGCACAGTTCTTGCCTGTGATGTGGAGACCTGGGTTCGTCTCCTGGAGCCTGCCCATGCCAAAATAAATAAATAAATAATAAGGACTCTCCAGAAGTTTTTAAAACCACTTAGAAGGTTGAAGAAAATAAAGCCAGATACTCACTGTCCAGACTGGAAATCCTTTTCATTCACAACTGCGCAGTTGGTTAAAGATAATTCATCTGTAGGACATCGTGCAGCTTGCATAGTCTATGAGAATCAATGATTACAAAAATAAAGTTATGTTTTATTACCTTAAAAGCTATTTTATGCCCCTCTTGTCCTCTATTCATCATCACCACACATGCTGTAGTAAATATCTATTGTTTTTGACTCCCAACACCCTTTCCTCTCCGTGGTAATAGCAACCCTTTCCTTCAGGAAACTGCTCCATCCCCTTTCATGTGATTCTGTGGGGCTGCCAATCACACATATTCCAATCCCGCCCATGGGCTTTGATATACAAGCACTATGAGAAATGCATTCTCCTTTGCTACACCACCACAGGGAAGAAGACTTTCTACGTTAAAGAGAGCAAAACTCTCACAGAGAAAGCAAAGGTGACAGAGAGACAGATGGACTAAGAGACACCTAGAAACAGACACCTGACAATCTTACTGCCTTGAGACAAGTCCCAATTGTTGGTTATAAGCCAATAAAGTCTCTCTCTTTTTTTTTTTTGCTCAAGCTTATTTGAGTTGGCTTTCCATCTTTTCCAAAGAAAAGTCTTGACTGATACAAATCCAATGAAAGAAATTAAATAAATTTTATACAGTATATCATGAAAAAGCATATTTTTATAACAGACCTCAAATGGCCACGAACCATCTCTCCTATATATTAAGAAAATCCATCTTCCAAATACCTCTTGACAAAAATAATTATAGGGTACATATTTTCAAACCCGGCAATGAAAAGCTTTTTTGGTCAGCAGCTACTAGCAAAACATTCCTTCATGTCATCTATCCTTGCAATATGAGCTCAATGCCACCAATTTAACTAATAACCCTTCCGTGATTGTCATGACAGGGCATCCCAGTGAGTGAGATGGCCAGCCCGGGTCACAGTCTGGTTTTGTCAACAGTGCTCATTCTTCAAACCTCAGGCCAAAGCTGGGTCTTCTTAAATTTGTCTCCCCAATACAAATTCACAAGTAAAAATAAATTACTTCTTTGTTTTGCTTTTGCTTAATTTGAAGGCTAGTTTCAACACACTTCTCCCAGTCAGGTAGACTGGCACTCTCCCCAGGGAGATGTCTGCCTCCAAAAGGTTTTGCAAGGTAATCCTCTGAGATGTCAGAAGAAAATATTAGTACTTCCATTTATATTCATTTTACACCCATTTTTGTTCAAGATGAACCTCATCCTAAGTATATATTATGCCTTAAAATATAACATGATAATAACAAAGCCATAATAAGCTGCCAGGCCTTTAAAAACTAAGTATCCACAGCGAGAGAAAATACTCTATAATTTTTCCACCTATGTTAAAAGTCACATGTTATTCAATGCAGCACTTCAGAAAATCATATTAAAGCTAATAAGCGAGATAAACCTCTGAGTTTTCCTAAGAGAAAGCACAAGAAGCCAGGAACACTAATAAAAATGGCTGAAATGATGATACAAAGAAAACAATCTGGTGACAAACTAAAATGTATCCTTTTATTGGTAAATTCAGTCAGATGCTCTTAAAAAACCCTGGAGAGCTAAAAATATCAGGACAAATGACTGTGTGTGGGAGGTCTGCTCTACAGTTGGATCAAAAGATGGATGTTTCTTTTCGCCTTACAGTATATTTACTGGGTAATAATGAAGTACTCAAGAACTACATTTTGTGAGCTACTAAAGGAAAGCCGTACTGAAAACTTTAAAACAATGTGCTTCATGAGAAAATTGTGAAATGTAAGCACTAATGGCTGCTTTCATTGGAATAAAGCAAAGAATTCCAGAATAGAGTTACAAAGATAACACCTTATGGGAATGCCATTCACTGCTGCATTACAGGTAAATTATCGCTGCAAATAAGTTAGATCCCAGGGGGCCGCACAAGGTGCCTCGGGATGTCTCTGAGCTTAATTTTATCAAAAAAAAAGACCTTTCCAACACAGAATCTTTCCTGCACTCCATAAATAGATAGGAAATAATCGTCAAAATCTTTTATGACATACATGGGTTCAAAGGATATCACAAGTAGAATACTTAAAAGATTTATTAAACACAGATGAGCTATACAATTTTCTTTTATAAAAGACTAGTGTTCAAAATTTGCTAAATATTTCTGGATTAGAAGAAGTTGTAAGTAATATGCTACAAGAAGATATTTTAAAAAGAAAAAAATTTTCACTTTTTCCTATAAGATAAAAACAGTTTAATAACATGTTAAAACTGCTTTTCCAGAATTAAAACAAAAAGTAAAGAAATTTTTTTGTGCTAATGAAGCAAACATTTTAAAAATGGTTATATGGAAACATTTCCATTACTAAGTGATTCTGCTAAAGAATATTATGTGTGTTACCTAAAAACAAAAACAAAAACTCTCATATCTACATGCTTTAAAACATAAGAAGTGTGTTACTGGTGGATTATTTTGCCCTATGAGCTCAAATAACCAATCCCTGAGACACTGGGGTTTCAAAGAGAGAAAAATTTAATAGTAATTATAAGACTAAGGCTTTTGAATCTTGCTGCTCAGACAATTTTTTCTTTTTTTACTTTAGAAATACCAATTTATATTTTATAAAGCTGCCTATTTATTTCTTAAGCAATTCCAACAGAGCTTTTTAAAGAATTTTGTTACTTTGTCATTATTACCATCTGGATGTAAGAGACTATATATTGAACAGGCAAGCAAATACAAATAGGAAGTTAGTTACATGGGAATCAGAAACACAGAAATTCTTTTGAGAGGGACAAATAAGACTATACATTATCTCATCCCATTTCTGACTTTTTGTAGAACAATTTTAACTGTAATATCTTTAGGGTGGCTGCCATGGCTCAGCAGGCAGAGCTCCGACCTGCCGTGCTGGAGGTCTGGAGTTCGATCCCTGGTGCCTCCTGCCCATATGCAAATTAAAAAAAAAAAAAAAGAATAAAAAAATGTAATATCTTTAACCTTAACTGTAATGGTGGTGTTTTTCATTTTAAATTATATTGAGGCCAGATTATGTTACATAAATAAAACTTTTTCTCATAGAATCATAATTAAAATCTTTCTAATTTTCAGTACAGCACAAGTTTCCTTTTTAAAGAATTTCTATAATCAGTAACCAGTTAGGAACATTTGATCAACACAAATGCAGTAAGACACTAATTAACAAATTTAACAGACACTTAACATTTATTATATTCAAGCAATATACTTGACCGAATTAAAAACTTGACCAAATGCACCAACTAACAAACAGGCATTAAATACTTAACACACCAATTAACAATTAAACAATCATTAAATACTTACTATACCTTAGTAACACACCCGTTAGTAATTAAACAGGCCTACTTAATTTCATTGAACACCAATTACTTATTTTCCAGGAGTATACTCAAAAAACAAACTCAGGTTAGGGCCCCAAACCCTATACAGTACAGTACCCAGAAAACAGAAGGTGTAGAGGTCAGAGCAAGGGGGATCGTTCTGGAAGTGTGACCCTCGGACCAGGTCTAGGGGACATGAACTGCCATATAAAAACCCCAATCCAATTTTTGTTTTTTGATCATCACATAGCTGCTTATTCATCACCATGATCATTTTTAGAATATTTGCATTACTCCAGAAAAAGAAATAAAAAGGAAAAACTCATACATCCCACACCCCTTAACCCTCCCTCTTTGACCACTAGTATTTCAATCAACCATTTTTTAATCCTTTATCCCTCCCTATTGTTTATTTAGTGTTTATCCTTATTTTTTAGTCATCTGTCCATACCCTGGATAAAAGAAGCATCAAACACAAGGTTTTCACAATCAGGCTGTAAAAGCTATATAGTTATTCAACCATCTTCAAGAATCAAGGCTATAAGAGTCATCCCAAGAGAACCTCTTTTGTTGCTTAGATGTGGCCTTTCTCTCTCTCAGCCAATATGGAAAGCAAACTCATACCCTCCCCCTCTCTACATGGGACATGACTTCCAGGGGTGTAAACCTCCCTGGCAACATGGGACAGAAATCCTAGAATGAGTTGGGACTCAAGCACCAAGGGATTGAGAAAACCTTCTCGATCGAAAGGGGGAAGAGAGAAATGAGATAAAATAAAGTGTCAGTGGCTGAGAGATTTCAGCATCAAGAGGTTATTCTGGAGGTTATTCTTACACATTTTATAGATATCCCCTTTTTAGTTTAAGGTGTATTAGAGAGGCTAGAGGGAAGTGCCTGAAACTGAAGAGCTGTGTTCCAGTAGCCATGTTTCTTGAAGATGATTTTATAATGATATAGCTTTAGCAATGTGACTTGTGATTGTGAAAACCTTGTGTCTGATGCTCCTTTTATCCACGGTATGGACAGATGAGTAAAAAACATGGATAAAAAAGTAAACAAATAATAGGGGGGAACAGAGGTTAAAATAAATTGAGTAGATGGAAATACTAGTGGTCAATGAAAGGGAGCAGTAAGGGGTATGGCATGTATGATTTTTTTCTTTTTTCTTTTGCTGGAGAGATGCAATGTTCAAAAAAATGATCATGGTGATGAATACACAACTACATGATTATATCATGAGCCACTGATTTTAACCATGTCACAAATGTTCATACATCAAGAATGATTGTATGTCAAGAATGTTGGTATTTCGGTTCGTTGTTTATAATAAAAATATTAAAAAAAAAAAAAGAATCAAGGCTACTGGAACACAGTCCAACAGTTTCAGTTATTTGCCTCTAGCCTCTCCAGGGATATCTATACAATGTGTAAGAATAACTTCCAGGATAACCTCTCAAACTCTGTTTGAAATCTCTCAGCCACTGAAACTTTATTTTGTCTCATTGCTCTCTTCCCCCTTCTGGTCAAGACCCGATCTACCTTTACTCCTTGTTGACCCACTCACCCAATCAGATGTCCAGACTTGGAACTGGAAACGGTTTCTCTCTTTGAAGTTTTTTAAGGCGCCAAAAGTCTCTAGAGTGCCGGGAGAACAGAGAAAAACCCGACTGCTGAGCCTCTCAACTAAGTACAGTCCAGTGGCCACAAAAGGCTCAGTTACCATGCTGACCTGCTCTGCTGGGGCTCCAGAGCCTCGGGCATTGCCCCTTCATGGACCAGACAAAGGCAGTGGATTCTTTTGCCCGATGCGCTCCAATAACCAATTTCTGAGACACACTGGGGTTTCAAAGAGAAAAAAGTTTATTACTGGGCACATTGTATGAAACAAATTTTCGACTGTTAGGCCGTCTGAGCTCCTGCTACATGCCTAGTAATAAACTTTTTCTCTCTTTGAAACCCTGGTGATTCAGAAATTGGTTATTTGAACATATTGGGCAAAAGAATCCACCACCTTTGTCCAGTAACAAGCAGAATTTCCCAGCCTTTTAAAAAATCATTCAAATGGAGCATTTTCAGTGACTTTTGGACCCTTTTATTCGCATTCTAAAAATGCAACATTCTGAGGCCACGGTGGCTCAGCAGGCAGAGCTCTTGCCCGCCATGCCGGAGACCTGGGTTTGATTCCCAGTATCTGTCCATGTTAAAAAAAAAATAATAAATAAGTAACATTCTGCTTAGTCTACAAAAAAACAGATGGATGGAAATTTACTACCCATATTTCAACAAAATGTTTCCATAGATGGTAAATAAGTCTGAAAAAAAAAAGTATTATGATTTTGAAAGTACAGCCAAATTCCCAATTTAATTCTAGGTTTTGAAGCCATTAAAACCAATTACCAAAATAAAATGAAATTAACTGAACAAGAAGGCAAACAATCTAATTTTAATATGGATACAGGACTTGAACAGATATTTCTTCAAAGTAGATATACAAAAGGTCAACAATCATATTAAAAACATTCTCAACATCAATAGTCATTAGAGCAATGCAACCCAAAATTACAACGGAATACTGCTTCATACCCACTAGTATGGTTATTATTAAAAAAAAAAAAAAAGTGTGGATAAGGATGCTGTTGGTCAGAAAAAAAATTTGTGCAACTACTACGGAAAACAGATTGACAATTCTTCAAAAAGTTAAATATACAATTACCATATGACCAAGCAATTCCACTTCTAAGTACAAATCCAAGTTGAAAGCAGGGACCTGAACAAATGCTTGTATACCAATATTCATACCAGCATTATTCACAATAGTCAACAACCCAAATGTCCATGACAGATAAATGGATAAACAAAATGCAGTATATATAAACAACAAATATTATTCAGCCACAAAATGGAATGAAGTTCTGAAACAAGCTACAACATGGACGAACCTTGAAGATATCACATTCAATGAAATTAGTCAGACACAAAAGGACAAATACTCTATGATCTCACTTATATGAAAAAACTAGAATATGCAAATTCATAGAGACAGAAAGAAGATTATAGGTTACCAGGGGTTTGGATGGGGATGGGGAATGAAGAGTTGATGCTTAATGATTACAGGATTGCTGTTTGGGGTGGTGGAAAAGTTCTGGTAATAGATGGTGGTGATTGAAGCACAATATTGTGAATGTATAACGCCTCTGAATTGTATAGTTGAAAGCAGCTAAAATGGGAAATGTTATGTTGTATATATGTTACCATAATAGCTTCTTTTAAAAGAAAGAATGAAATTCTGATACATGCTACAGTAAGGATGAACCTTGAAAACATTATGTTGAGTGAAATAAGTCAGACACAAAAGGACAAATACTTCATGATTCTACTTAAATGAAATATCTAGAACAAGTAAATTAATAGACAAAAAGTAGACTGGAAATTACCAGGGGCTGGAGAAAGGGGAAATTATTGCTTAATAGATATGGAATTTCTGTTTGGGGTGATAAAAAATTTTGGGTAATGATGGTGGTGATGGTTCTGTGAAAAAAATGCAATCTATACTGCTGAACTGTACCTTAAAAATGGTTAAAATTTTACATTTCATATATAGGTCCATAATAACTGTTTTAAATTAAATGTACTGAATTTAGAACTAGACCTCTGAATAGTTACATCGCAAAATGATAAACCAAGATTCTAAAGAATGTAGCATCACTCTGCTTTCTATATTTTTAGTAAAGTTAAAATGATAATATAAATATGGATTTCATCTTCAGCATAGCATTTAGAAAATTGTTTAAAATTAAAAGAGTGTTGATGATTATACAACCAAGGGGGGATAACGTGAGACATGGACTATTGATTTGGACATTATACATGAAGCCCAATGGATGGAGTTGGCTGAAGGGTACACGGACTGAGAAGTAGAATGGTGAACTGTGGTGACTACATATGATTGAATATTGTGTAGCTACAGAAAGGAATGAAGTCATGAGGCATGTGACAAGGTGAATGAACCTGGGGGCATTATGTGATGCAAAATAAGCCAGAAACAAAAAAAATTGAAAAGTAACAACAACAACAAAAAAAGCTAGAAACAAAGAGCAAATATTGAATGCTCTCTTTTAGAATAATTATAAGAAAATTGAGCCTAGATTGTGAGCTCCTGTAGCAGTCACAGTTAGCCCGGAGCTGTAACTGTTATTTCTAGATTTTAAGAGGCTGTGCTGTATGCGTATAAGCTGGTATTTCCTTGGATATTTGTGCGCCTCTTTGACACCTCAGACTCAGAGTAGGAGTTCCGCACATCTGAAAGTCAGCATTATCACATACAGCAACTGCTAAAGAAACTGAAAAAGAGATCAGGGCTCAATTAGAGATAAGAACAAAGTCGATCAGGTTGGGACTAAGGTAAATCAGAACACAGGGGTAAGGATGACATTGTCTGTATTTTAGCACTTCACATAATGAGACCAAAGGAAGATAGGTTTATTTTGTCCAAAACTTAAATTTTCTGTAGCACATAATCTGACTCAACCTGTCTGGATAGATCATTTAAACAACCCAAACACATGAACCCCAGAATGGGAATGAGGGTTTGTAATTTTGTATAGCTTAATGTAATGCCCATATACATCCCAGAGTATGTTGAGCAGATAATTTTAAAGTTTTGGCAAAGTTCCTTGAGGGATGGGAGAAAAAATATGGAACTAATAAACTTTACCACCAGGGAAACCCCTGATACTGTCTCAAACATTAAGAAATCCCAATAGGCTAGACCCTTGATCTTGAGGCTTGCTTTTGTGAAGCTTAATTATGTAGCAGATAAGCTTAGCCTACCTAAAGTTATGTCTAAGAGTTACTTCCAGAGGACCTCTTTTGTTGCTCAGATGTGGCCTCTCTCTCCCTAAGCCCAACTCTGCAAGTAAAATCACTACCCTCCCCACTACATGGGTCATGACATCCAGGGGTGAAAATCTCCCTGGCAACATGGGATATAAATCCCAGGGATGAGCCTGGCTGTGGCACCATGGGGACCAACAATGCTGCCTGACCAAATGGGGTTAAAATATTGTAACAAAATAAGGTTATCAGTGGCTGAGAGAGTTCAGAGTCAAGAGTCTATTCTGGAGGCTACTCTTACGCAAGCTTCACTAGATATTGCTATTTACCAAGGTTTGTCAAACCCTACCAAAACCATTCCTGCCAACCCTAAAGAACACCCAGGGCTCTATATGAGATTCTACAAAAGCTTTATGCACTATGATTACTCCCAGAAACCTAAAACTTCCAGATGGGTTCCTATCCCAGATAAATTCTGAAACCCAGAGGAGCCAACCTCTCCAGAACATCAACTAGTTCCATCCCCCTATCTCATATTATCGACAGCCCTTTCCAATATGAAAAAGTTGGAATGGGCATAATTCAAATACCCCTAAAGATTGGGAGAAGGATCGAAGGAGAAGGATGAGATATTACAGAGAAGATAGGATTTAAAAAATGAGTACTACCGCTGAATCATACTGATATTTCTTTTAGTCTCCAGTGTCTTGGAGCAGCTAGAAAGAAAAACCTAAAATTGTGGAATTGTAACCCATACCAAACCTGTTCTATAACTACTTATTACTATGTACTTTGAAATTTATCACTTTTTTGTATATATCTTATATTTCACAATTTAAAAATGTTTAAAAAAAGGAATAATAAAGCATCACTTTGCTTTCTTATTTTTAGTAAATAAAAATTAAAATGATTATGAAAATATTATGGATTTCATCTTTAGCACATCAATTTAAAAATATTCTCATATTGAGATAACTTCACACACACACATTCCATCCAAAGTATACAATCAGTGGCTCACAATATCATCACATTGTTGTGTATTCATCACCATGATTATTTTTTGAACATCTGCATCATGCCAGAAAAAGAAAACGAGAAAAGAAAAAACCCATACATCCCATGCCCCTTCCTCTTCTCTCATTGATTACTAGTATTTCAACATACCCAATTTTTTTTACCACATTACCCCCATTATTTATTTATTGTCATTTTTTTATGCATCTCTTCATATCCTGTATAAAAGAAGCATCAAAGTTCTCAAAATCACCTGGTCACATTGTAAAAGCTATATAGTTTTATAATTGTCTTCAAGAATCAAGGTTTAGCACATCGCGTTAATTTCTGTTGTTTATGCTTTACTGTGTATACAAACTATTACTATATCAATTATTTAAAAATGCACATATTGCATATACACGATCAAAACATTTTCTACTTATGGGATTCATGATCAAAACTGTTTAGAATTCATTAAATTAGAGCATGGGCTGAATAAAGTCTAGGTCACAACTTTGTGTTCTGAATGAAACAGCATTTTGCCCTAAGGTCATAGCTTGACCAGCCATCTGGCAAACATGTACAGAAATTTTTCAGTTTACTACCTACTCTGGGCTCTCTTTCACCTACAGGCTTCTTCTCTTTATACTTTTCTCTCCCTCCTAACTCTCTGCTCCTTTCTTTACTTGAATAACTCCTACTCATTCTTCAATTCTCTATTTAGACACTGATTTTTCTGAAAAGCCTTCCTAGATACCCCTTCCTCACTAAACTGATTATAATAAACTTAAATGGAAACATTTACCCAATTGTGTGTTTGTCTGCTTACATGCTTGCATTGCACATAAAACTGTAAGCATCACGTGGACTGAAATTCTACCTTGTTCACATCTATGCTTCCTGGGGCCAGGATGGGTCTGGCATTCAGTGAGTGCTCATTAAATATTTGTTGAATAAATGAACTTATGAATAAAAAAAATGATCTCAACTGCAAAATAAACAATCCAAAGAACAGGTACACAAAGGACTGGTCATTTCAACGTCATTAAGAAAGTGATACAATTTAACAAAATGATCTAATACTGCAAAATTACACAGAACTGATAAAGCCAAAGCAATACAAGATTTACAAAATGCCAAACTAGCCTTTTCATTTGTAAACCTGTCTACTTGCTAAGGAAGTGGTGTCCTTTGTAAAAAAGAGTAAAGTCACTTGCCTGACCAACTAAAACAGATGCTCTCAGCAAAGGCACCTTCCTGGAATCCAGAAACATCTGTGTTTTTATGGTAACCAAGCAGGGTATCTCATTTGCTCATCAAAGTTTAAGTTCCTAAAAATAGCAGCTGTTTAATTACCACAGAAATGCCAAGGGAAAATTCATAATTTTTCTAACATTGACCTTGCTTCTGGGAAACAACAACAAAAGCCAGCCACTTCAGCCATGTGACTATGAAGAAAACACAAAATTTATAAGCAGTTTTATAGAAACTTAGTTGCCTGAGTTACTAGAATATTTAACTGTCTGAAGACTTTAGAAATGTTTTCATTATAACTACATCACGTCAAAAAGTATGAACTCATTGCTACTCAAAAGAATGAAAATTTCAACAAACCTTTAATAGAAAGAACCCTTAGTGGAAATAATTTTATCAGTACTTAGTAGAGCCTTTAAAGTGCAAAGAGAATTAGCTTCTCTTGACCAAAAAAAAAAGGTTGTGGGGAGGGCGGAGCCAGGTGCAATTTAACCAGGAGTCCTCCGGGCAACACTGTACACTTTTAGAACTTAAATAGCATATTTTTGTCCAAAGGTCCACTTAAAAAATTGGATTAAGTATATGGTTTATTGTGCACAAAAGAATTTAGTGGGACAAAATAACAGAAGGATAAACAAAGAATGAAGTACCTAACTAGAAGAGCTCATTAGCAAAATACTGTTCCCACCCTAACTCATGAACCCAGAGATTGTTCCTCTGTGGAGCGTCAGCCCCTGGTTGCATCTCTCCAGAGATACACAAACCCTCTGCAGGGAAGCGAAATAAGTCAGAAAACATGAACTTCCTCCCCCACTGCTTGGCTGACAACCTCACTCAATTATTTCTCATCAGAGGATCTGAAAAATAACATTCTAGAACTGTGCTATTATATGAAGCAGGACTATTAAAATTAAATTAAAACTTGAGTTCTTCAGTTGAGTTAGTTGCATTTCAAGTGTCACATGTGGCTAGTGGCCATCACCACAGAACGTTTCACTGGATAGTGCTGATCTAGAACAAGGCAAGAAAGACCATTAGTAACCTGTCTTCAGAGTCTGTGGACTCCTTCTGTGCTAAGACTCCGGTAATATTAATTCATACCAGACGTGACGGGGCAGAAATAAGCTAAACTTGTATATCCTATAATAATGCCTCAAAGAGCTCTTGACAAGTCTCCATCTCAGACCAATAACTATTCAGATAGATGAACCTGCTGATACCCCTTAGGGTCTTAAAATTCCTTTACAGATTATACTGAAAAACAAAAAGAAGGAAGTGCCCATTTTGGTCTTCTGAAGAAAAAAAAAGACATATAAAGAAAAATATGGAAGAATATGTATCATAATGTATTTGTAGAGTAGTAAGACTATAAGTTCTTTTTATTATTTTTTAAACTCTAATATTTTTATACTGAACTTGCATTTCCTTTAAAAAAAAAAGCATATAGATGAGGAAACTGAGGCTAAAAAGATTAACCCAAATTCATATTAGCAAGTAAGCTGCAAGCTGTATTAGCTTGTTAAGGTGCTAGAAAGCAACATACCAGAAATGGAACAGCTTATTTAAAAAGGGAATTTAATAAGTTACAGGTTTACAGTTCTAAGGCCATAAGTATGGCCTAACTAAGGCATCCAGAGATAGATATCTCAGCTCAAGGAAGGGTGATCTGGGAAGGCACATGGCTGGTGTCTGCTGGGTCTTGTTCCGGTTTCCACCGCTTCCAGCTTCCGATGCCAGTGAATTCCTCTCTAAGCGTCTATGGGTATTTACTTAGCTGCTCCAGGACAAAACTCTGGGTTTTATCTCGTAGTTTAGCATCTGTGGGGACCAGAGATTTCTTCTTTTCAGGTTCTGGCTGTTTCTGTGAGTCTCCCTTAGTACTTGGGCTATTTCTGCCTTGATATCCAAATGTCTAAATCAGCTGTGCTCTGAACTCTCTCCAAAATGTTTCTTCTTTTAAAGGGCTCCAGTAAACTGATCAAGCCCTATCTGGAATGGGTGGAGTCACATCTTCATCTAATCAAAAGGTCACACCCACATCTGGGCATGTCACGCCTCCATGGAGATAATCTCATGAAAAGTTTCCACCCTACAATGTTGAATTAGGATTAAAAGAAGTGGCTGTTCCCACAAGATTGGATCAGGATTAAAACATGGCATTTCTGGGGTACATAAAAATTTCAAACTGGCACACATGCTAAGATTGAAATCTATCTTTTCTAATGAAAAAAATCTATGTTATTTTTCCAGATAGCTACCTTTTTTCTTTTCTTCTCATTCCAAAACAATTGAAGAATACTACACTCACAAGTCTCTGCTGGGAGTGGGGGCTCAGGGCAGTGGGTAATCATAATCCTAGGGAGAGCAGAGGCTGAAAAAATAAAACCCAGAAGGGAGCTGGGAGTTAGGGAAGGGTATGCTCACATACTGTAGGTGGCACTATAAATTGCTATGACTTTTTGGAAGATAATTTCACAGTATCTATCAAAATACATTATGTTCACACCATTTGACAAATCAATTCCCCTTTTTGAAGTCTACCCTCAGAACACCCAAAATACTCGCACAAATATGCAAAGATAATATAGAAGCAGTAAAATAAAGGACTTAAGCACATTAGGTTTTGTCATCTGACAGCCTGGATTCATTTTCTGGCTCTGCCACTTACCAGTTCGTGAACAAGTTATGAAATATTCTTTAGCCTAAACTACCTTCTCTGTAAAACAGAGATAATAACAGGGTCTAATTAATATGGTTGCAGCAAGTGGTAAGGGTGCAGGGTGCCGTTCATCTCTCCTCTATTCCAGGGTTCTGATCAATGGATTATAAGCACAAAGATAAAAGGCAAATTATGAGAACTTTCGTTTCTGCACAAGAAAGAATAACTGGTGTGGGACTTACCTTCTGCCTTAAACAACTAGAAAACTGTATAAAGATATATGAAATAAGAATTTTGTAGACAATGGAGGCAGTATAGACTGTGATTTTTGAGAGAAGGGATCAAATGAGGTAAGTCTAACAGTGACCTGGCTTTTTCCATGGTAATTTTGCAACCAGCTGCACAGGAAAGCAAAAACCAAACAGGGCTCATGGTCTCATGATTTCAGGAGACAAGGAGGCCAAAGTGGCTGGAATAGGAAGAGGAAAGGAAGAAGCTATACAGAGAAATAGCTCCAGAAATGTCCATAAGGTTCCTGAGTCTTTTGCCGAATACCAATCTGCACGTGCATAGGAAGACACTCTATGAGGCCAGGCAGAGAACAGCTTCCAAGGCACTCTAAGCTGAACAAATATGAGATCATACCAAACTAGGAGATGTTCAAGTTTCCATCAGCCAAAATGAAACAACCTCAGTTAATAACTGGGACATTCAATAAAACCCCAGAAGGGTGAGGCCTTACTATTAAGGTTAACCTACTGCTAACATAAAGGCTACTCAAGATTTTAAAAAGGCCTCAATAACTCTATACAGGATGAGAGTCTGTCTCCAAAGCGTGAGACCAGAGATGTGGGCTGAAATAAAAATCTATGCCTGGGGCTAGAAGAACCTAGTGGTACAGCTCTAAGACCCACTCCAGTAATGAATTCAGGGGGGGGAATATGATTTGTTAGTTTCAGAATAGGACAGTCTAAGAAATTATGTCATTTTGTTTGCTTTATAAAATGTTTTGTCCCAAAACAGAACTATCGATGTGTGTTTTGCTCATTATCACTTATTGGGTGAGGTAGTTCAAGGAATGAACTACTGTTTTATAGTTTTCATAATCCCAAGTCAGGGAACCTGTAAGAAATGACTGTTTCACTTAGTAAAAGCCAATAAAGTCTTGCTTAATCAGATACACTGATCCTATACAGGCAGATATTTATTCATTGAGATGTGTCTAAGAAAATAGCAGCAACTATCTAATTAAGGAATCAGAAATCATTTATAACTATAAAATGCTCAAATCCTTAATATATTAATAAACTAGGTTAACTAATAAACTGAGGGAATATACTGATAAAACATAGAGGCAAGAAAAGTGTTATTTAATTAGTATAAAGAATAGAGGATCACCCAAAAGGAAAAAGTAGGCAAAGAATGTGAACAGACATTTGCAAATGAAGTACTATAAATAGCCTATAAAGATATGGAAAGTAAAAAAAATAAAGCAAAACTTAAGTCTTGAAAAGATCAATTCTTTTAAGAATTCATCTTAAATTCATAAGTTAATTTAACAAAACAAATTTCAATCTTTTTTTAAAGAAGACAATAAAATTCAAACATTCAAAATAACATTTATAATGTCCCAAACATGCAATAAAAAAATTACTAGACATGCAAAGACACAGCAAACCAACCTGATGGAAAGAAAGTTGTTTTTTTTAAAGTTACTTTATAAAAAAAAATGAACAAAGACTGAGGGACCTATGGATAATAGCAAAAGGTCAAATATACATGTAATTGGATTCCCAGAAAATAGGAGATAGATAACGTGGCAGGGAGAATATGTGAAAAAATAACAGTTGAGATATCCTCAATTTGATGAAATATATAAAAGTGCAGATTTAAGAACCTCAGTATTTTTAACAAATGGTGCTGGGATAACAGGACAGCCATATGCAAAACAGCAAGGACCCTTACCTCATTTCATTTACAAAAATTAACTCAAAATGGATCAAAGACCTGTAAATAAGAGTTAATACTATAAAACTCTTAGAAGGAAACCCAGTGGCAATCTTCATGCCCTTGGATTTAAGAATGGTTTCCTAGATGAGATACCAAAAGTACAAGCCATCAAAGAAAAGCTAGATAAATTGGACTTCATTAAAACTGAAAACTTTTGTGCTTCAAAGGAAATGATCAAGAAAGTAAAAGGTTCTACAAAGAACCAAAGATAAAGATAAAACCTTTACTCAGCCTTAGAAAAATAAGACATTAAATCCAAATGAAAGACAATTCAAATAACCACTGACTTCTCATCAAAAACAACAAATTCATCCAGCAAGAAAACCCTAGGTAAAAGAAGTGAAAGCAATCTCCAGAATAAACTAATTGAGGTAATTAAATGCCTAGACGCCAGCTAAAAATAACAAATCACACTAGGAAAATTGAAGATATGGCCCAGTCAAAGGAATAAACCAACAATTCAAATGACATACAGGAGCTGAAACAATTAATTCAGAATATACAAACAGAAATGGAAAACCTCATCAAAAACCAAATCAATGAATTGAGGGAGGATATAAAGAAGGCAAGGAATGAACAAAAAGAAGAAATATCGAAAGTCTGGAAAAATAAACCATAGGACTTATAGGAATGAAAGGCATGGTAGAAGAGATGAAAAAAATATATAAACCTACAATGGTAGATTTCGAGAGGCAGAACATAGGATTAGTGAACTGGAGGGCGGAACATCTGAAATCTGACAAGAAAAAGAAAATATAGGGAAAAATGGAAAAATATGAGCAGGGACTTAGGGAATTGAATGACAATATGAAGCACATGAATATACATGTTGTGGGTGTCCCAGAAGGAGAAGAGGATGGAAAAGGAGGAGAAAAACTAATGGAGGAAATTATTACTGAAACTCTCCCAACTCTTACGAAAGACTTAAAATTACAGATCCAAGAAGTGTAGCGTACCCCAAAGAGAATAGATCCAAACAGACGTACTCCAAGACATTTACTAATCAGAATGTCAGAGGTCAAAGAGAAAGAGAGAATCTTGAAAACAGCAAGAGAAAAGCAATCCATCACATACAAGGGAAGCCCAATAAGACTATGTGTAGATTTCTCAGCAGAAACCATGGAGGCGAGAAAACAGTGGGATGATATATTTAAATTATTAAAAGAAAAAAACTCCCAACCAAGGATTCTATATCCAGCAAAATTGTCCGTCAAAAATGAGGGAGAAATTAAAACATTTTCAGACAAAAAATCACCAAGAGAATCTGTGACCAAGAGACCAGCTCTGCAAGAAATACTAAAGGGAGCACTAGAGACAGATACAAAAAGACAGAAGAGAGAGGTGTGGAGAAGAGTGTAGAAAGGAAGACTATGAGTAAAAGTATAAAGAAGGAAATATTAGATATGACATATAAAATCCAAAAGGCAAAATGGTAGAAGAAAGTACTACCCGTGCAGTAATAACACTAAATGTTAATTAATTAAACTCCCCAATCAAAAGACATAGACTGGCAGAATGGATTAAAAAACAGGACCCATGTATATGCTGTCTCTACTCAAAGGACATGAGGGCAAGGACACAAACGGACATTTGCACACCAATGTTTATAGCAGCATTATTTACAATTGCCAAGAGATGGAAACAGCCAAAATGTCCATCAACAGATGGGTGGCTAAACACACTGTGGCATAAACATACGATGGAATATTATGCAGCTGTAAGACAGAATAAAGTTATGAAGTATTTAACAACATGGATGGACCTTAAGGACATTATGCTGAGTGAGATTAGCCAAAAACAAAAGGACAAATACTGTATGGTCTCACTGATATGAGCTGACATTAGTGAACAAACTTGGAATATTTCCTTGGTAACAGAGACCATCAGGAGATAGAAATAGGGTAAGATATTGGGTAATAGGAGCTGAAGGGATACAGATTATGCAACAGGACTGAATATAAAAACTCAGAAATGGATAGCACAATACTACCTAACTGTAATACAATTATGTTAAAACACTGAATGAAGCTGAATGTGAGAATGATACAGGGAGGAGGGCTGGGGGCATAAATGAAATCACAAAGAAAGTTAGACGATAAAGACTGAGATGGTATAATCTAGGAATGCCTAGAGTGTATAATGATAGTGACTAAATGTACAAATTTAAAAAATGTTTTTGCATGAGGAAGAACAAAGGAA
>PVIY010002966.1:0-22797 GCA_004026745.1 Myrmecophaga tridactyla
AGTTTTTTTAATTAATAAAAAGTTTAAAAAAAAAAAAAGAAATTTCATTCAACAAATATTTATTGAACTCTGACTCTGAACAAGGCATTCTTTGAGGGACATCAGAAAACCAAACCTACAAAGGTATCTGCTCTTCTTTGACTTACTTTTGGCACTCTGGCTTAAGCATTCCCCAAGTATGTAACCAAAAAAGTACTTTTCAGTTATGTTTACCCTTTTTCGATTTCTGAGTTCAATCAGAAGGTTAAATTAGTCTCAGAATAACCAAAGCTGTTCTTATAAAGTAATTGCTCAAGTGTATGAATAAAGTTAGAGAGAGTAAGACAGCAAGAATGGTAAATGTCATTTGATCAGTACTTCCTGGACATTAAAGGACATGATCTCAAGGCTTAGAGACATCATCTATCTATGAGCTCTCTGGGGAGCTTCCAAGGATCATAGGGAATTTCTGCTGTAACATGATTCTATGACAAGGGAAACTTATCTCTGTACAGTAAATTGTTGAGATCTTTAGTTCTCTAATGAATTGTATAGCGAGAGCATAATTTGAGACTGTAGGATTATCATGAGTTCCACAGGCACCTGGACCTATTTTCACTGGTGAATGGTAGTTCCCCTGTCACCATCCACCTCTAACTCCCAGTGATGCATCACATCTTTCAGCAAGAACTGTTCAGTCTATTGCTACAGATAGATAATATAGTAAAATCAGAATCCTAGAAAAGCTTGTATTCCGGGGAGTAGATTCTCTAGAAGCCAACTTCTGCAGGATTTATAAATTGGAAGAGTTTGGGATACAGATGGATCATTGGCCTTTCAGACTGCAAAGTTCTACAGTGCTCATTTCCCAGCATATCTTTCAGGTCTGCACTCCAGAGTTTGCACAAAGCTTGTGAAGTAGCCAGAATGCATAACTACTACCCAGGCAGTTTGTTTCTCACCTGGGTGAGTTATTACGAGAGCCATATCAACTCAGATCAGTCCTCAGTCAATGAGTGGAATGCTATGCAGGATGTGCAGTCCCACCGACCCGACTCTCCAGCTCTTTTCACGGACATGTAAGTCACTTAGCTGAGGATTGTAAAGTCTTCTCTACTGTGTCTTAGGGGGTTGTAGACAGTATGTTCCTCCCCATTTCTCTCTTAGGAAATTAATCTTACCCAGTATTATTAGCACTGTCTATACCATACATCTGCTGAACATTAAAGAACCCCATTAAAAAAAACTCTAATGCCTTTCTGTTGCCTGCAAAGTTCTGAGGAGTTACATTCCTGGGCACAGTGGATTCTCCATAGGTAGGAATTGCAATACCATAAAATCCCATTAATTCAGATTCCACCGATTTGAAATTAGAGTTTAAAGGATTAGACTGAAGTTCACTTTGCATTATCTGCAAAAAAAAAGCATGTGGTAAGGAGATTAAAAACAATAAAGAAGCTTTCAGGGGAATGTTTGTAATACTTGAGGACATTGAGATATTTCCAGCCAAATTAAAACAATGTTTACATTGTTATACTAATTATAAACTGTTTTCTGTTGAAAGGTCTCTAAAAATATTTTATAATTCGTTGTCTTACTCAGGCCAGCCTTTGCCTTAAGTCCTTATCAGTATGATTTTACTAAGTTTCCGGTATACTGTGTACTGTGAGTTGAATTTAAAAAAGCCCAAGGCAGAGTTGATGTTTATTTCTGTTTTAGGTGTATGTACTGAAGCTTATATGACTATTTTGGAAATTTTTTCACACTTAGTTCCTGCTTTGGAAATTAATTAGGGTATTTATTTGTTCTGAATTGATCTTTCTGTACTTCCAAAGATACTCCACAGCTGGGAAAGAAGAGTAAGTTACTTACTATCTGACCTTTCAAACACGATTCACCTTCAGATTTCTAAAGTCATGCCAAAACAGTTCATGATTTTAAAAAATGGTGGGGTGGTATTGATTTAGATAATATTCCAAAAGCACTCTTTACTAGAAAAGGTGAAACTTCTAAGAATTGCATGAAAGGAATAGTCAAAATAGCAGTGAAAGCTTTTTTGTGCAGAGTTTTATTGATACTAGGAAGTCTTTTTTTTTTTTGTAGCTTTGACCCTGTCAAGGTTCCACAGTAACTGAAAAAGTAAGGATTGCTTTTCTACTGGCTCCCCCATCCCCCCAGCACTGCTCTTGCCACTCTCCAAGTTCCTGGCCCCTGCCACGTCAGCACTGCTGCTCCGTCTCCCTCCAGCTTCCACTGTGATTATCTACCGGGACCTCATCAGCCATAATGAGATGTTCTCCAATATTTACAAGATTCGAGAGATCACGGACAGGCTGTGCCTGGAGGTGAAAGGAAAGATGGTCAGTAAGGTGACATGCTCATTAGTGGAAATGTCTCTGCCAAAGGCCTAGAGGGTGTGAAGGTACCAAAAGCACAGTCATCACCGGTGTTGTCATGACCCATCACTTGCAGGAAACCAGTTTCACAAAAGAAGCCTACAAGAAGTACATCAAAGATTACATGAAATCAATCAAAGGCAGACTTGAAGAACTGAGACCAGAAAGAGAAAACCTTCTATGATGAGGGCTGCAGAATCAATCAAGTACATCCTTGCTAATTTCAAAAACTACCAGTTCTATATTGCTAAAAGCATGAATCCTGATTGGGTGGTTGCTCTCCTGGACTACTAAGAGGATGGTGTGACCCCATGTATGATTTTCCTTAAGGATGGTTTAGAAATGGAGAAATGTTAACAAACTTGGAAATTCCTTGGATCTATCACCTGTCATCATAACTGGCTGCTACTTTTCATCCACACAATAACAGGACTTAGGTAAAAGGACTGATGCCGTCTTGAACTCATTTATTTTGACCTTGATTTATTTGGAGTGGAAGCATTGTTTTTAAGAAAAATATGTCATGTAGGTTGTCTAAAAATAAAAATTCATTTAAACTCATTTGAGAGAATGTCTGTTAGTTTAATATATGTAAACTAAATTTGTCCGGTAGTATTCCTGGAGAAACTAGAGCCTGTTGGTAGATAACTACTATATAGCATAAGACTGTCTTCAGATAACATCTACAGTTAACCTGTTTCTGGGACTGGAATATAAAAACAAGAACCCAAAGTCTTAATTCCGAGTTGAAGGGAGGAGACCACGTTAATAGCAGTGCCAGCATTTGAAGTGAATCTTTATACATTTCATCATCTACAAATGGAAGTAGTTAACTCTGGAAGAGTTTTACCAAAAGAATAAAGAGAATATAATATAGTTGGGGGGGGGAGTAAGGATTACAACTAAAAGAATTATATTATCTAGGAATAAGTTTAACCAGGGATTTAAAGGACCTATACATGGAAAACCACAAAACAGTACTAAAAGAAATCAAAGAAGTCCTAAATAAATGGAAAGATATTCTGTATCCATGGATTGAAAGACTAAATATACTTACAGTGTCAGTTCTACTCAAATTGATTTTGGAGATTCAATGCAATATCAATCCAAATTCCAATAGCCTACTTTGCAGAAATGGGAAAATCAGTCATCAGATATATTTGGAAGGGCAAGGGGGCCCCAAATAGCCAAAAACATCTTGAGAAAGAAAAATGAAGTTGGAGAATTTGCACTTCCTGACTTTAAAGCATATTGCAAATTATAGTGGTCAAAACAGTATGGTACTGGCATAAGGATAGATATATTGACCAATGGAATCAAACTGAGAGTTCAGAAGTAGATCCCCACATCTATGGTTGATTGATTTTTGACAAGGAGGCCAAGTCCACTCAGCTGGGACAGAACAGTCTCTTCAGCAAACAGTGCTGGGAGAATTGAATATCCATATCCAGAAGAATGAAAAAGGTTGCATATCTCATGCCTTAAAAGTTAAAATGGATCAGAAACCTAAACATTAGAGCTAGGACCATAAAACTCCTAGAAGAAAATATAAGAAAGTGTCTTCAAGATCTTGTGGTTAGAGATGGTTTCTTAGACCTTACACCCAAAGTACAAGCATTGAAAAAATAAATTGATAAATGGGATCTCTTCAAAACTGAATACATTTGTGCTTCAAAGGACTTTGTTAAGAAAGTAGAAAGGCAGGCCACTCAATGGGAGAAAATATTTGGAAACCACATATCCGATGAGGGTTTAATATCTAGAATATAGAAAAAAATCTTGCAATTCAGCAATAAAAAGACAACCCAATTTAAAAATGGGTAACAAGTGATTGTATATTTAGGATGGTTATGCTGTGTGATTATATCTCAGTAAAATTGCATTTTAGAAAAATGGACAAAAGACTTGAATAGATATTTTTCCATAGAAGAACTACATATGGCTAAAAACCACATGAAAATGTGTTCAAAATTCCTAGCTATTAGGGAAATGCAAATTAAAACCACAGTGAAATATTTCATACCTACTAGAATGGCTATTATCAAAAAAAAAAAAAACAGAAAACTACAGGTGCTTGAGAGTATGTGGAGAATTAGGAACACTTTTTTCACTGCTGGTGGGAATGTAGAAATGGTGCAGCCACCTTGGAAAACAGTTTGGGGGTTCCTCAGGAAGCTAAGTATAGAACTGCCATGTGACCTGGCCGTTGTGTTAAAGGTATATACTCAGAAGAGCTGAAAGCAGGGGCACCAACAGATATTGCATACTGCTGTTTATTGTAGCATCATTTCTGATTGTCAAAAGATGGAAACAGTCCAAGTGCCCACCAACTAATAAGTGGATGAACAAACTGGTATATACCTATGTTGGAATATTGACGCAGCAGTAAGAAGAAATGAAGTCCTGATGTGTGCAACAACATGCATGAACCTTGAGGACATTAACTTGAGCAAAATAGACCAGACACAAAAAGACAAATATTGTATGGTCTCACTAATATGAACTAATTATGATGAGCAAACTTAAAATCTAGAGTATAGGTCATGAGGCGATAAAAGAGGGCAGAGGATGGGCAGATGATGCTTAAGGTATAAAGAGTTTTTAATAAAGTTGATTTTCCAGGTTGATGGATTACCCAGAAATGGATGCCTCGTTTAGCTCAAAAAATGGACATTTTGAACCAGATTTACATGAGAAAGAAAACCCTTCTTTCAGTTTTTCCTGATTTTATTAGAGAATGTTTAGAAATCCCAGGAAAGAACAAAAAAAAAAAAAAAGAAAATGAAGACATCTCATTTTCTTAAGTATTACAGTCATCACCCTGAAAGCTTCTTTATGTCTCTAGTTTGCTTATCAAATGCTTCTTTCACAGATTGCAAAAGGAAACTTCAGCCCAACTCCTTTAAACTCAAATTTCAAATTAGTGGAATCTGAATTAATGGGATTTTGTGGTAGTCCTTTGCACATGGTAAGGTGCATTATATATTAGTTCCTAGTATGTACAACATGACTCCAATTTTTTTTTAATTTTATTTAATAAAAAGAAGTTGTCTGTTCATAGAAAAAGGAGACCAGAAGCTATAGGCCAGAGTATTCTTAATGATTATCTTTAGATAGAGAGATTTTCAGTGATTTTCATTTTCTTTGTGTTTTTAATGTCTTTTTATTGTCTTTGTGCTTTCCATATTTTTCTCCAGTGACGTCAGAGTGTTCCTCTCTAAATTGACAAAAACAAAGTCTAGGAAAAAATTCCTGAAAATACAGAAAGAATGTGTGCCCAAAAGGGACTTAAGTTCTCTATTGTGAATAAAGTTTAAATTTTGAAACCCAAGGAAAAGGGAGAAGGGAACATATGTGCATGATCCCCCCACTCTATGCCAAATGCCCTGCTAGGCACTTAATATATGATGCCTCATTTAGTCCTAAGAACCTCTTGAGACATGTATTATTACTGTCCTCATTTTACAGAAAAGGAAACAGAGACTCAGGGAAGAAAAGGAATATATTCAAGGTCCTACCACAAGTACGTATCAGGATTGGGATTAAAACCTAGGTCTGAAAAAAATAAAGGAGTCTGCCCATGCCAAAAAAAATAAAATAAAATAAAACCTAGGTCTGTCTCTTCCCAAACCATTCTGCCTCACACAAATGTGAGGGGTTGAAGGAATGGTTGCTAAGCTAAGGAATCTAACTCATGCACAGAGATGCTACAGTTGGCTTTTACCGCTATTTCTTTTTAATGCAAGGCTCAAATACATAACTTTCTACCATTAGTTATATCTAGAAAAAATGGCTTGGAGACGTATTTAAGAATTTTAATTCGAATCAAAATCGGAATGTCTTAGCTGATTGACGGAGAAATGGCACCAATATTAGCTGTGTTCTGCAAGGTTCATGGGAGACTAAGAGCCCAAGTGGTAGGGGGCCCCAAAGTTGTAGGGTGAGAGCATCCACCTTTGGAGATTACTGAAGTTATTTTTGTAGCTAGTGATAAGGTGGTAGGCATCAAGGGCAGGCAGGATGCCTGAAAGCTTAGCCTGATTCCATTTCCAAATAAGGAGGCTCAGAGCAGATACCTTTCTGAGTAGGTAGAAGGGAAAAATGAAACAGAAAGTGCTGTCAGCCTCGGTTAAATTCTGCGTAATTTAAAATAACATTTTTAGTGAGAAGCATCCAGCAACACAGTACCTTACTAGTAATTGGAGAGTCAGCCACCTTGTTTTGTTTCATATTCAAGCTCCAAGGGTAATTTTATTTTGAGAGAATCAGAAGACTGAGGGAAGCAGCATAACTCTACAGGTGGAATGTCAGGCTGAGCTAAGAGTTTTGGTTCTCTTCCCAGTGTATCATGAGATTTAACTTTGCAGCTGTTTGTTTCCTTAATCTGTAAAATGAGGATAAAAATTTTCACAAAGATATTGTGAGAGCTTTGTAAAAAGAAAATCATTTTGTATGGAAGTATTCTGGGCATCCAAACCCTGCAACCCATTTTGGGAAAGAATTTGCCTAATCAAAGAAGGCACGGTCACTCTTCTCTTTTGCTGTTTTCTAGAACTGTAGCAATGAATGATCTGTACCTGGTGACATTTTAAGCTACAGAAGATCCATTTCCATAGTGAGTCACACCGCAGGGCTGCACAGTTCAGTATTCTAGCGCCATAAATTCTACCAAGAGATATTTGATGGAAAAGTGTGGTATGATCTTCCTTCCTCAGCACACCTCGTTTGACTTTACTCCTTCATAGATCCATTCATATGAATGTATTTAAGGGCTTTCAGACATGTATAACCTCATCAAGTAACAATTTCTACATGTTTATTATATATTCTGAAAAGAAACTTTTTAAAGTATTATATCCTTTTGCTTTGCTTCCAGAATATAAGCTTAAGGATAATAGGGCAAAAGCCTGCCAGTTTGAAAATATAATCAAACGGCACATTCATTAACTTTGTGAAATCCCTGTCTTTAAAAAAATCACCATTTCTTCCTTCTCAGACCCACTGAACGTGAGCGAACAGAAAGGCTAATTAAATCCAAACTAAGAGAGATTATGATGCAGAAGGATTTGGAGAATATCACATCCAAAGAGGTAAGAAACGTAGAGTCCTCATGGTTCCAGGGCTTAGAATGGGATAACAGTAGTTGAGGGTAAGAAATGGTATATATTTGACAGTGCTGAGGGATTTTACGGAAGTTAGTAAAATATGCCGTCTTCGTTTCAGATACGTACGGAGTTGGAAATGCAAATGGTATGCAACCTGAGAGAATTCAAGGAATTTATAGATAATGAAATGATAGTGATCCTTGGCCAGATGGATAGCCCCACACAGATCTTTGAGCACGTATTCTTGGTAAGTCTTAGAGCTACTTTACATCGATGCTAAAACTAGTGCATACTAACTCAGGGGTATGACTATTAAATTTTATTAAATTTCATTAAAATTTAAATCTTATTTAAACAGAAACAGTAAAAAAAAACAACAACAAAGATGGATAATTACTCAAAATGCATCGCTTCCTAATTATTTTGCTATTATCTATGTTCTTAAGGCTATTTCCATCTATTGTAGTATCTATATATGGGAATATTATATAATGGTGTGCTGCTCCTCCTCCATTCCCAGTTCCTCATTCAGTGGCCATCAAACTGATGGATTGAAATTGACCATATTGGGAGTTTTTATACCAAGGAAATTGGCAAATACTACAAATAGGAATTTTTACATCCCGCCCTCAGTACACCCCAGAAAACTAATTGTTAAATATTATGTATGTGCTCTTTGTAACAGTCAAAGTTTTTACTCTTTTTTAAGCGTTGTCCTTGCCAATGATTGTATACTTTGGATGGCTTATATAGTATGTGAATATATCTCAATAAAATTGCATTAAAAGAAAAGCTGTGATCCACAATAGTGTTGTACAGTGTATCTGAATAGGATGACCCTTCAAAGTCACTTTTCAAACCTGCCAAGTGCATCTAAGCCTTGATAAATTTGCTCAGAGCAGGTAGGCACTACTTAAAAATGGATGTATTTGTACAGAGCAGGTAGGCACTACTTAAAACTTAGAGACTACAGGACTTAAAACATTTGAAACCTTGTTTTTATGTTTTGACTCCCCCTAATACTTTTGTGATGACCAAAAAGTCAATAACTTATCCTCAGTTTTCATGATTTCTGAATATTAAGTGGCCTGTAATTAACCCAGGGAGACTTCTCTGACAAATGGATTAGAAAAGCTTCTAAAAATCCCTAAGATGCATTTTCCTCCCAAATGTTAAAGAGTTCAGTTTTCATTTGTATATGGTAGTGGAACCAGGTTAACACGAAAATAAAATCAGCAAGAAATGCCAAATCCTTGTTTTTGTTTCTATCCGCTTCCCACACACTTTAACTAAAAATGCTATAAAGGAACTAAATTGATTGAATTTCACTTCCTTTCTTTGGTGAGGACATTTGTGAACTCTGAAATGATTAGAAGCTGGGAAACAGGAGAGAAAAGGAATAAATGCACAGGAACTTATTAAACTGGATCATCTCACCCTGGAATAGTAAAGAGTTTACTTCACCAGGCAAACGAACCTTGTGCAATTGAAGGCTTGTTCCCTGAATTGATTTGTTGACACTCTAGGGTAGTTGTGCTTGGAGAGTAATTCACAGTGGTGTTGTCATATATGGCTTAGAAATGTCTAATGAAGAGCTGTGAGTTGAGAGGGAGACTTCTCTTCCATTACTTTAATTTGACCAACATGTGCGTCAACTGTGACTATGGATCAAACTGCAAAAGCGTCATTGACCTTTCTGTTTGTAAAGCACCTGGTTTTGTTGTCTTTTGTGTGTACTTCCACAAGGGTTCAAGTATTCCCTGCTCTTGTATTGTTGGAAAGAATCTTTGTGTTTTCTAAAAAAGACTTACGAGTCACATGGGCCCTGCTCCCAACTGTTGCCATGTAACCTAATTTTTGTGAAGGGCAAATGGCTGTGGCTAAAAAAGTTCATGTTATAAAATGATCAAAGCTGCAAATGTGGAAGTCACTTGCCCATTGAGCTTTGATTTTAACATCTATAAGGATGTAGACGTGATGGATATCAAATAGTCAATTTCTTACTAGTCAACCTGTTTAATTTCAGGCATACTTCCCTGTATCTCATATGCCACACCCTGAAGGACACCTCCTCTTTTTCCCTCCCCAGATAGTATATTTTGGGGACTACAAACAAATTTAATAGTACTGTGATCAGAAAGAACAATCCAATTCTCCCAAAATTAAATTTCCTTAATCAATTATAAATGCATTTGAGTATTTGTACCTGTACATTCATCTATGATTTTAGGATTGTCAGGCATATTCTTCTATCTTGAGGAGTTTTTAATTACAAAAATAATCCGTGTTCATTGTAGAAAATTTAGAAACTTTTAGAAGATAATAAATCCCATTTAATCATCATCAAAAGAGATGATCACTGTTACCCTTTGTTATATATATTTCCTTCCAGTCTTTTTTACTTTTTAAATATGTATTTATGTACCTGTTTTTGAACAAAGACAATTTTTTAAAAATTTTTATTAATAAAACCAATCACCATACAATATGAACATTCTTTTTTTATCACAGTTATGTATTCATGATGATCATTTCTTAGAACATTTGCATCAATTCAGAAAAAGAAATAAAAAGAAAACAGAAAAAAATGCATACGTACCGTACCCCTTACTCTTCCCTTTCATTGATCACTAGCATTTCAAGCTACTAAATTTATTTTAATATTTGTTCCCCCTAGTATTTATTTATTTTTAATCCATGTGTTTTACTCATCTGTCCATAAGGTAGACAAAAGAAGCATCAGACACAAGGTTTTCACAATCACACAGTTGCATTGCGAAAGCTATATCATTATACAGTCATCTTCAAGGAACATGGCTACTGGAACACAGCTCTACATTTTCAGGCAATTCCATCCAGCCTCTCTGTTATGCCTTAACTAAAAAGGTGATATCTATTTAATGCATAAGAATAACCTCCAGGATAACGTCTCAACTCTGTATGGAATCTCTCAGCCATTGACACTTTATTTTGTCTCATTTCTCTCTTCCCAGTTTTGGTCGAGAAGATTTTCCCAGTCCCTTGGTGCTGAGTCCCAGCTGATTCTGGGATTTCTGTCCCACATTGCCAGGAAGATCCATACCCCTGGGAGTCATGTCCCAAGTAGAGAGGGAGAGGGCAGTGAGTTTGCTTGTTGTGTTGGCTGAGAGAGAGAGGCCACATCTGAGCAACAAAAGAGGTTCTCTTGAGGGTGATGCTTAAGCCTGATTTTAAGTAAGTTTAGCCTATCCTTTGCGGGGTTAAGTTCTTATGAACAAACCCCAAGATGGGGGCTCAGCCTATAGCTTTGGTTGTCCCCACTGCTTGTGAGATTATCAAGAATTCTCCACTTGGGGAAGTTGAATTTTCCCCCTTTCTCACTATTCCCCCAAGGGGACTTTGCAAATACTTTTTCATTCACTGTACAAATCCTTCTGGGATTTATTGAGGCATCACTCTGGACAAACCTACAAAATCTCTTGCCCTACACAAGTTTCCATGTACTTATATTATGGTGTTCAATTAAGCTATCCACATAAGTTATATTAGGAAAATGCACTAGTCGAAACACAAATTTTGTACCAAATAAACATTTTTTGCTTTAGTCTCACACATAAGTTAAAGTTTTAAAATATTAATTACCATGTATTTTCAACACCCTGCATTATTGACATTCCTTTGTTCTTCCTCATGCAAAACATTTTTAAATTTGTACATTTAGTCACTATCATTATACACTCTAGCATTCCTAGATTATCTGTCTTTATCGTTTATCTTTCCTTCTGCTTTCATTTATGCCCCCAGGCCTCCTCCCTCTATCATTCTCACATCAGCTTCATTCAGTGTTCTAACATTATTGTATTACAATTAGGTAGTATTCTGCTATCCATTTCTGAATTTTAACAATCAGTCCCATTGCACAATCTGTATCCCTTCAGTTCCGATTACCCAATATCTACCCTATTTCTATCTCCTGATGACCTCTTGAACAAAGGAAAATTTCTTTTGCTTCAGATATAATTCTGTTTTCTAGAGCATGGGCATGTTATTTCCATTGTGAATATTTTTCTCATTTTCAGGAAAAAAAATTTATAACTGGAGAATCCTGAAATTAACTCCTATCCAACAAAATAAGTGCATGTACAGTTGTCTTAACATCTTATTGTACTTGTTTCTTGGTTGCTTCCTCCCTTGTTTGTACTGCCATGTCCTGTGTTTAAACCCCTTTCTCTTCTCCAGTGAGTCCCCTGCTGGCTTTCCCAGCAGTTGACATGGAAAAAGAGATCTTATCCTAGCTGCAAGTGGTGGTGTTAATTTTCTGTAAAGTAATTTCGTCTTGTGCATGGCTGCCATGCCTGGAGCTCAACCAGCCTGTGTGAAGGGAGGCAGTGAGATTTCTCCTTGCCTTTGGAAGAATGCTCAGCTCTGCAGTGTTCTGCACAGAGGCCTATTTATTTGGAAAGATGTCTCGCCAATACAGAGAGGAAAAGTGTAGAGCACAGTTTAAAGAAAGTCTGCAGTGAGAATATAGGTGCCAAGCCAGGCTATTTACAGAAAAGAAGGTTCTTCCCCACTCTTAAGAGTGCACCACTTCACTGAACCGGAAGCCTTTGCCCAACCAAATCTCAATATCAGCAGCTCTCCTGGAAGCTGTCCAGCTTGGCTGAGAAATGGTGAATGGTGACCCTTTCCAGAAAGACAGACAGCTTTGTTAAACAAGCAAAATACAGGAATATTGGAACACAACCAGTAATTTTTGCTCATGAATAAGAAAGTAGTCAGAGAGGTGTAATGGAGAGGCTGGAGGAAACTGCCTGAAAATGTGGAGCTGTGCTCTGGTGGCCATATTTCTTGAAGATAACTGTATGATGATATGGTGGTCACAGTGTGACTGTGTGGTTGTGAGAGCCTTGTGTCTGATGCTCCCTTTGTCTGCCTTACTGATGAACAAGTAAAACATATGGATTAAAAATAAATAAATAATAGGGGGAACAAATGTTAAAATAAATTTAGTAGATTGAAATGCTGGTGATCAGTGAAGGGGGGGTAAGGGGTATGGTATGTACGATTTTTTTTCTGTTTTTTTATTGCTTTTTCTGAATTGATGCAGCTGTCCTAAGAAATGATTGTGATGAATATACAACTATGTGATAGTGTGAGTTACTGATTATATAACAAGAACGGAATGATCATATGATAAGAATATTTGTGTTTGGTATGTGGTTATGTATCATAAATAAAAAATAAATTAATTTTTAAAAAGTAGAACTTCTGCTGATTATAATTCTTTTTTCAAGATATGATATTAAAAATAATCCTTTTAGAATAGTGCTTCCTTTTCAAAAAAAGTTAAGCTTCCTGTTGGTGATTACTTTTGTTATGGGGGCAGAGAAATAGAGGATGTGCGAATAGATGAGATCATTAAATAGGTTACTTTAATCATGTTCCAGATTTTTGTCCTTGAACTGGAAGATGTGTAGCATAAACTTCTAGAAGAAAAAGTTAATAGAGAGCCTGTGCCTGGTCATGACAGTACATGCAGACATACAGACTCACAGCAGTGAGACTGTAGGTATGGTGTGATGAAGAACATGTGAACAAGAATACCAATCTGTGGAAATTCTGTCAAGTCGTTTTCTATCTTAGCAGAACCCCAGTACCTTTCCTATTTTGCCATAAATGTGCTCTCCTCTTCTGTGTTCTTTGAACAGCTGTACCAAACAGAAATGTTATTTCCTGGGGATAACATTTGAGGAAAAAAATCAGTCACTTGGGTTTTTGGGCCAGGTAGGTTGTAGTGAGGAAAGAAATAATGGAATTAAATTACCTAAAAATTTGTAATAGTCCCAAGAATAGATTTGACACTTAAGTAAGATTAGAATGTGTTTGCATGATCACACAGAACCTAGTGAAAAAACCCATAGGATTATGTCATTGTAAGGCTGAGAAACATGAAAGTACTATTGGTCTGTGGGGGAGCCTCAGGAAGCTGATACATGCATGACATTTGTATTGAGGACAGAAAAGTAATTATACTACATTGAGTCCTGTTCTTCCAGTTTGAACCTGAAGCAGCTCTTGCCACAGCCCAGGTCACTTTGTTTGGACCTCTTTGAGTCAGTAGCCAATGCTTTTTAAATTCTTTTTTTTTTTTTTAATGACATGACTTTTAAAAATTTAAATAAAGGTGAAAGCTGATCATGTTCAGAGATTAACAGAAATCATCCTATTAGATAGGACAAACCATTCTCCTTCTTGGTTAACCATGTCCTAACTTCCAGTGATTTCCATGAGTTCTTTAAAACTTATTGAAGGTGTTCTTGAGAGTTTCCACTCCACAGACGTATCACTGAGGCCGGGTGATGGGCAGTTCGTTGGATATCATGTCTCTTTTAACTGTTTTACATTTGAAGCCTAATTTGTTGTATATTAGTATAGCTACTCCTGCTCTTTTCTGATTGTTATTTGCATGGAATATCTTTTCCCAACCTTTCACTTTTAACCTATATTTATCCTTGGATCTAAGATGCATTTCCTGTGGACAACATATAGATGGGTCCTGTTTTTTAATTCATTCTGCCAGTCTATGTCTTTTGAATGGGGAGTTTAATCCATTAACATTTAGTGTTATTACTGTATGGGCAGTACCTTCTTCTACCATTTTGTCTTTTGGATTTTATATGCCATATCTAATTTTTCTTCTTTTTTACCTTTACTGGTAGTCTTCATTTCTATCCTCTTCTCCACACCTCTCTCTCCTGTCTTTTCTTATCTGTCTCTAGTGCTCCCATTAGTATTTCTTGCAGATCCAGTCTCTTGGTCACAAATTCTCTCATGAATTTTTGTCTGCTAATGTTTTAATTTCCCCCTCATTTTTGAAGGACAGTTTGGCTGGATATAGAATTCTTGGTTGGCAGTTTTTCTCTTTTAGTATCTTAAATATATCATCCCACTGTCTTCTCGCCTCCATGATTTCTGCTGAGAAATCTGCGCATAGTCTTATTGGGCTTCCCTTGTATGTGATGGATCATTTTTCTCTTGCTGCTTTCAAGATCCTCTCTTTCTCTTTGACCTCTGACATTCTGATTAGTAAGTGTCTTGGAGTATGTCTATTTGGATCAGTTCTGTTTTGGGTATGCTACACTTCTTGGATCTGTAAGTTTAAGTCTCTCACGAGAGTTGGGAAATTTTCAGTGATAATTTCCTCCATTAGTTTTTCTCCTCCTTTTCCCTTCTCTTCTCCTTCTGGGACACCCACAACACATATATTCGTGTGCTTCATGTTGTCATTCAGTTCCATGAGTCCCTGCTCATACTTTTCCATTCTTTTCCCTATATTTTCTTTTGCTTGTCGGATTTCAGATGTCCCATCCTCCAGTTCACTGTTCCTATCTTCTGCCTCTTGAAATCTGACAATGTAGGTTTCCATTGTTTTTTTCATGTCTTCTACCGTGTCTTTCATTCCCATAAGTTCTGTGATTTGTTTTTTCAGACTTTCAGTTTCTTCTTTTTGTTCATTCCTTGCCTTCTTTATATCCTCCCTCAATTCATTGATTTGATTTTTAAAGAGGTTTTCCATGTCTGTTCAAAGATTCTGAATTAATTGTTTCAACTCTTTTATCTCATTTGAATTGTTGGTTTGTTCCTTTGAGTGGATATCATGTCATCAAAAAAATCTTCAAAATCATTCAGGATGTCTGTGTGAGTCATTAAAGAAGCCTTTTCATTGGCTACCAAGTCCGTCAATAACCCGCTGCTGCCTCAGGCCTCATCCATGCCCACATAGGGCCTGACACCCTCGGGGAACATCTCATCCAATGCCAGCTTCATCACTACTCTGCGGCACTGGAGGCGTCCCCCAGCCTATGCTTTTTTATTTATTTTTGCCAGATTGAATTCTCTCTGGATAGGAAGATAGAAACCATGGACTTTTCCTGTCACATCAAGGTCATTTCCATTTAACTAGAGAGAATTCAGCAGTGAATTTAGATTTCTCAATTTAAGGAGTGATGTGGTCACATATCCCTGGCTCCTGTTTAACCACTTGACCCTTATTGCTTGGTTTCTATTCTCTTAAAGTACTCTCTTGCCTTTCTTTGGTTTGGGAACTGGTGCTGAGATTGAGCACAGAGGCTTAATTTAAACCTCCTGTATTTTTTGTCAGTAAGTCAGCTGAGCCCTTGTCTATAGAAAAGGTCAGTTGTCCATTATTTACTGGCCTTTTCCTAAATGGAAAGTCAAGACAGTATCCTTGAGATCTCTCAGTTCAGCAACCAGATTTTATATCATTTCTAGTACACTTATAATGCTTACATACACATAACAATTTTTCAAGTGCTTTATTTACTTACCTCATTTGATCATTCATTCAACAAACATTTGTTGATCCCCTTTTCTGTGCTTAATTTCACATTTTGTTGACAGGACTGTGGAGACAGGGGCTCTCTCATGCACTGCTGGTGGGAATGCAGAATTGTTTTAATCCCTGTGGAGGGGAATTTAGAAATGTCTAAAAGAATTATGTATTTATTCTTTGGAAACATCCTGCTTCCACATATATGAACATTTATGAGAGAATAATTGAATAAACCCAGTGGAGTACTATGAAAATATAAGAAAGAATAAGTAAGATATCTATGAACTGTGGTATGGAGTATTTTTGTTTCATTTTGCTTTTTATCTGTCAGTGTAATTTTGTTGAGGTATATTCACACACTGTATAATACATCCAAAGTATATAATCAGTGACTCACAATATCGTCATCACATTCAATTTTAGAGCATTTTCATTACTCCAAAAAAGAAAGAAAATTTTTTAATCCCATACCCCTTATCTCCTCCCTATTATTATCATTTTTGTCTTCATTTTATTACTCATCTACCCATATACCAGATAAAAGAAGTGTCAATCACAAGATTTTTACTGTAAAGTGGTTTTGAGGATATATTATAAAGTGAAGCAAAGAGCAATATATATATAGTACATTACTTTTGTGTAAGAAGTGATATAAGAAGTTCTAAGTATACATTTGCTGATAATTTTTTAAAATAGAATATACAGTAATTCAGAAACTATTGAAAATGGTACTTAGGAATTGAAGAGATAAAAGATTGGAGTAAGACTTCTGAGATTACTTTTTCTTTTCACTTTTAAAAACTTTTTATTGTGATGACAAATATACAACTCAGTTTCCCGTTTTAACCATTTTGAAGTGTATACTTTAGTAGTATTAATTACATTCACACCATGGTGCTACCAATACTGATATCCATTACCCATATTTTTTCATCACCTCAAACGGAAACTCTTCCACTCATTAAACTTTGTTCATTTTAGAGTGTCCCAATCCATCTGATTTTATTTCCCTTCTTCTAAATAACTTCTTTTAGCATTTCCTTTTTTGTTGTTGTTGTTCACAATCACACAGTCACATTGTAAAAGCTATATAGTTATACAGTCTTCTTTGAGAATCAAGGCTATTGGAATACAGTTCAACAGTTTCAGCTACTCCCTGTAGCCACTCCAATACACTATAAACTAAAAAGAGATATCTATATAATGCTAAGAATAACCTCCCAACTCTGTTTGAAATCTCTCAGCCACTGAGACTTTGTTTTGTCTCATTTCTCTCTTCCCCCTTTAGGTCAGGAAGGACTGTCTCATTCCAATATGTCGGGTCCTGGCTCATTCCAGGAGTCCTGTCTCAAGTTGCCTAGGAGATTTACATCCCTGGGAGTCATGTCCCATGTAGTGGGAGGGCAGTGAGTTCACCTGCCAAGTTGGCTTAGAGAGGGAGGCCACATCTGAGCAACAAAAGAGACTCTCTGGGAGTAACTCTTAGGCATAATTAACAGTAGATTTAGCCTCTCCTTTGCTGGAATAAACTTCATAGGGTGAGCCTTAAGATTGAGGGCCCAGCCTATTCAATTGGTTGTCTCCACTGTTTACAAGAATGCAAGAACATCAGGAATTCCCCAGATGGGAATTTAATATTTACTCCTTTCTCCCCAGTCCCCAAGGGGACTTTACAAATAATTTCTTATTCCCTGCCCAGATTACTCTGGAATATATTGGGGCATCACACTAATCTGTACAAAGCAACAAGATCTCATGCCCTATTCAAGATTCCATGTAATTATGGTGTGCAAGTAAACGGACCAAAGGAGTTAATTAAATAATGTGCTACCCAAAATATAAATTTTGCACCAAATAGACATCTCCCTTTGATCTCACACAGAGGTTAAAAGTTTGAAAATATGGGCCATATCATTCTTTACTGTCTATTCTGATTTATTCACCTTCATTCTAAACTGGGATTGCTTTTTAATAGACTTTTGGCTTTGAATCATGTAAAGGTTTTGTAGATTCAAAAAATTAAATAAAAAAAGAATGGAAACACACTCCCTAATATCAAAGACAAACAGGATCCGGTTGTTCTAGTTTGCTAGAATGCAATATACCAGAAACGGAACGACTTTTAAAAAGGGTAATTTAATAAGTTGCCAGTTTACAGTTCTAAGGCCGAGAAAATATCTCAATTAAAACAAGTCTATGGAAATGTCCAATCAAAGGCATCCAGGAAAAGATACCTTGGTTCAAGTAGGCCCATGAAATTCAGGGTTTCTGTCTCAAGTGAGAAGGCACATGACGAACACAGGGTTTCTCTCTCAAGTGGAAAGGCACATGGTGAACATGGTGTCATCTGCTAGCTTTCTCTCCTGGCTTCCTGTTTCATGAAGCTCCCTGAGAGGCATTTTTCTTCTTTATCTCCAAAGGTCGCTGGCTGGTAGACTCTGCTTCTCGTGACTATGTCATTCTGCTCTGCTCTCTCTGAATCTCCCATTCTTCAAAATGATTCCTCTTTTATAGGACTTCAGAAACTAATCAAGACCCACCCAAATGGATGGAGACATACCTCTTGCTAATCCAGCTTAACAACCACTCTTGATTAAATTTCATCTCCAGGGAGATGATCTAATTACAGTTTCAAACATACAGTGCTGAATAGGAATTAGAAGAAGCTGCTGCCTTTACAAAATGGGATTAAGATTAAAATATGGCTTTTCTAGGGTATATACAAACCAGCACACCAGTGAACCTAAATAAATATCCAATTGATAACCTCACAGAAAGATACTAATTCAAATAACTTTTAAATACAATACTCTGATTATGTAATACTCAGATTATACCCCTTAGTGGGATATTCCAAGAACAAAAAGAACTGAAAAGAAAATTTGAACTTGATACATTTGTTGTTGTTAGTGGTTTTGGTGTAGAATAAATGAGTTGTTGGGAATCAAAGTTCTCACTGCGGAGAGGAGAGATAACAAATGTTTGGAGAGGAGTGGGAGAGTGAGTAGGACCCTGAGCTGTTGAACTTTAATTGAAGATATCAATTTTAATTCAGCATTTTTTCAGAAATATTTCCCATCTCCACTGAAAAGGTTTTAGAAACAGTGATACCCAGTAGTAATAAGCATACTTAATTAATGCCTAGGTCTTGATTACAAAATATCATTCTTCACTAAAAGAGACCAGGTGTGGTGGTTAGGTCTAGGCGTCAACTTGACCAGGTGATGGTGCCTAGTTCTGTTGATGTGGACTGGAATCATTAGCATGTGAAACATCTGTGGTTGATTACATGTGCAGTCAGCTAAGGGGAGTGCCTTCTGTAATGAGTGGTGTTTAACTTAATTCATTGGAGGCTTAAAAAAGAAGAACTCAATGCAGCACAGCCAAAGCAGCTCAGCATACCTCATCTCAGCACTCTCAGTTCAGCCCAGACATTTGGAGATGCAGAAAGGAATCGCCCTGGAGAAAGCTGTTGGAATCCAGATGCTGGGAGAGAAGGCCAACAAACATCGCCCTGTGCCTTCCCATGAAAAAGAGAATCCCAGATGAAAGTTAGCTGCCTTTCCTCTGAAGAACTATAAGTTTTTAACTAAATAAATTCCCTTTTATAAACGCCAATCTGTCTCTGGAGTGTTATATCCTGGCAGCTTTGGCAGACTAAAACACCAGGGCTTCTAGGGTAAGTGGCTGATTAATTACCCATGGAGGTGAACCTGGAACAACTCTGTACCAGAAAGCAAGAAAGTGCCCAAAGACTAACTAACAGGGTCATCATGTCAGAAGGGGCCAGCTTGAAGAGATTCCCACCGGCCAAAGTCAGGATAATCTGAGTGTCAAAAAATTATAATAATCATGATAATAGATTATAACATACTAAATATAAAAAAGAATACAAGATTCCATAATGATATTTAAAAACAGGGTGAGGGGATTGGTCAGGAGAAGACTTTTTTTTTTTAACAAAACAATGAGTGCCATCTAACAAATGTACAGGAATGATAGAATTTGAAAATCACCATTTTATAACCTCCAATAAAATAATTGATGTGGGCAAGAACATCAGTCAGTGCTAATACCACAGGATAAAAGTTACTGTGAAACAGGGTATTTACAAGACTTCAAAGTATTGCCCCATACATTACTAATTTTGTAAAAACAAACAAACAAAAAAAACTCTATAATATAGGGATGTGGCAAACACAAAGGTACTTTAATCAAAAATTCAGGCTCAACATGAAAAATAATGGAACTGATTGATTTTTATGTGCTTCATTTGATGCAATTGGAGAACATACACATCACCCTTGTAATATTCTTGTCAAAAATGTTTGACCTGAATCCACTCACCAGAAAACAGGTTTGGAGTCTCAAAAATGTAGTATTATGATAAACCAAAAAAAAAAAGAAGGAGAAGGGGGAGATAAACATTTAAATGAAGAGAGGTGAAGACATGGCAATTAAAGGCAAAGTGTGATACTTGAAAGGACATTTTGGGGACAATTGTGGGAATTTTAATATGAATGGTGCACTAGATTATTATTGTATCAATGTTATATTTATTGGGTATGATAATGTTATTATGGTTATATAGGAGAATGTCCCTTTCTTAGAAAATACATGCTTGTATTGAAGTGCAGAATCGTGATACTTAAATTATTTTCATAAATTCGAGGGGAAAAAAATGTGTGATATATTTTGAGAGAGTACAAAGGGGAGAGAAAGCAAATGTGGCAAAATATTAACAATTCACCTATCTTCCAAACCTGTAGAAATGTCACCATTCCCCCAAAAAAGTTTACCTTTTATTAAATTTTTATTTAATAAAAATTTATTAAATTTTTCAAAATGTTTTTATTGTAAAATATAATATATATACATATATACAAAGCAAAGGAAAAAAGCAATAATTTTCAAAGTATACTTCAATAAATAATTACAGAACAGATTTCAGAGGTTGTTATGGTTTATTATTCTACCATTTCATATCTTTTATTCTAGCTGCTCCAAAACACTGGAGGCTAGAAGGAATATTAATATAGTGATTCGGCAGTCACACTCATTTGTTAAATCCCATTTTCTCTGTTTTATCTCCTCCTTTTTCTTTGATCCTTCTCCGAATCTATAGGTATCTTTAGGTAATACCAGTTCTGACTTTTTCATGTTGAGAAGGAATGTCCACATTAAAGAATGCAGGGATGTAATTAGTTGATTATCTTGGAGAGGATGGTCCCTCTGAGTTTCAAGAGCTATCTGTCCTAGGAACCCTCTGGAAATTACTGGTTCCAGGAAAGCAAATTTAGTGCATGAAACTTTTATAGAGTCTCACTTTGAACCCTAGGTGTTCTTAAGAGTCAACAGGAGTGAAGTTCCTTGAGGTTTAGCAAACTACGGCAAGTAGCACTATCTAACTGAAGTTTGCATAAGACTAGCCTCCAGAATAGCCTCTTGACTCTACTTGATCTCCCTTGGCCATTGATGCCTTATTTCATTACACTTTTTTACCATTTTTGGTCTGGAAGGCCTTGTGGATCCCAAGGTGCCAAGGCCAGACTCATCCCTATGAGTCATACCCCGTGTCGTCAGGGAGATTTTCACCCCTGAATGTCATATCCCATGTATATCTTTCTTTAATTTTCTTTTTTTTAATATGCCTTAAAGTCAGGCAGCGTGAGACCTCCAGCTTCGTTTTTTTTTTCTTCAAGATACTTTTAGCAATTCGGGGCACCCTGCCCTTCCAGATAAATTTGCTTATTGGTTTTTCTATTTGTGAAAAGTAAGTTGTTGGGATTTTGATGGTATTGCGTTGAATCTGTAAATCAATTTAGGTAGAGTTGACATCTTAACTATATTTAGTCTTCCAATCCATGAACACGATATGCCCTTCCATCTATTTAGGTCTTCTGTGATTTCTTCTAACAATTTCTTGTAGTTTCCTTTGTATAGGTCTTTTGTCTCTTTAATTAAATTTATTCCTAAGTATTTTATTCTTTTAGTTGCAATTGTAAATGGAATTCGTTTCTTGATTTCCCCCTCAGATTGTTCATTACTAGTGTGTAGAAACACTACAGATTTTTGACTGTTGATCTTGTAACCTGCCACTTTGCTGTACTCGTTTATTAGCTCTAGTAGTTTTCCTGTGGATTTTTCAGGGTTTTCAACATATAGTATCATTTCATCTGCAAACAGTGATAGTTTTACTTCTTCCTTTCCAATTTTGATGCCTTGTATTTCTTTTTCTTGTCTAATTGCTCTGGCTAGAACTTCCAACACAATGTTGAATAACAGTGGTGATAATGGACATCCTTGTCTTGTTCCTGATCTTAGGGGGAAAGTTTTCAGTTTTTCCTCATTGAGGACGGTATTAGCTGTGGGTTTTTTCATATATTCCCTTTATCATTTTAGGGAAGTTCCCTTGTATTCCTATCCTTTGAAGTACTTTCAACAGGAAAGGATGTTGAATTTTGTCAAATGCCTTCTCTGCATCAATCGAGATGATCATGTGATTTTTCTGCTTTGATTTGTTGATATGGTGTATTACATGAATTGATTTTCTTATGTTGAACCATCCTTGCATACCTGAGATGAATCCTACTTGGTCATGATGTATAATTCTTTTAATGTGGTGCTGGATTCGATTTCCTAGAATTTTGTTGAGGATTTTTGCATCTATATTCATTAGAGAGATTGGTCTGTAGTTTTCTTTTTTTTGTAATATCTTTGCCTGGTTTTGGTATGAGGGTGATGTTGGCTTCATAGAATGAATTAGGCAGCTTTCCCTCCACTTCAATTTTTTTGAAGAGTTTGAACAGGACTGGTACTAATTCTTTCTGGAATGTTTGGTAGAACTCACATGTGAAGCCGTCTGGTCCTGGACTTTTCTTTTTGGGAAGCTTTTTAATGACTGATTCAATTTCTTTACTTGTGATTGGTTTGTTGAGGTCATTTATTTCTTCTTGAGTCAAAGTTGGTTGTTCATGCCTTC
>PVIY010002966.1:22897-75728 GCA_004026745.1 Myrmecophaga tridactyla
TATTAGCATAAAGTTGTTCATAGTATCCTGTTATTACCTCCTTTATTTCTGTGGGGTCAGTGGTTATGTCTCCTCTTCCATTTCTGATCTTATTTATTTGTGTCCTCTCTCTTCTTCTTTTTGTCAATCTTGCTAAGGGCCCATCAATCTTATTGATTTTCTCATAGAACCAACTTCTGGTTTTATTGATTTTCTCTATCGTTCTCATGTTCTCAATTTCATTTATTTCTGCTCTAATCTTTGTTATTTCTTTCCCTTTGCCTGCTTTGGGGTTAGTTTGCTGTTCTTTCTCCAGATCTTCCAAGTGGACAGTTAATTCTCGAATTTTTGCCCTTTCTTCTTTTTTGATATAGGCATTTAGGGCAATAAATTTCCCTCTCAGCACTGCCTTTCCTGCATCCCATAAGTTTTGATATGTTGTGTTTTCATTTTCATTTGCCTTGAGATATTTGCTGATTTCTCTTGTAATTTTTTCCTTAACTCACTGGTTGTTTAAGAGTGTGTTGTTGAGCCTCCACATATTTGTGAATTTTCTAGTGGTCTGCCTATTATTGATTTCCAACTTCATTCCTTTATGATCTGAGAAAGGGTTTGTATGATTTCAATCTTTTTAAATTTGTTGAGACTTGCTTTGTGACCCAGCATATGGTCTATCTTTGAGAATGATCCATGAGCACTTGAGAAAAAGGTGTATCCTCCTGTTGTGGGGAGTAATGATCTATAAATGTCTGTTAAGTCTAGCTCATTTATTGTAATATTCAAATTCTGTTTCTTTATTGATCTTCTATCTAGATGTTCTGTCCATTGATGAGAGTGGGGAATTTAAGTCTCCAACTATTATTGTAGATGTGTCTTTTTCCCTTTTCAGTGTTTGTAGTGTTTGCCTCATGTATTTTGGGGCATTCTGGTTCAGTGCATAAATATTTATGATTGTTATGTCCTCATGTTGAATTGTTCCTTTTATTATAGTATAGTATAGTATCCTTCTTTGTGTCTTTTAACTGTTTTACATTTGAAGTCTAATTTGTTGGATATTAGTATAGCTACTCCTGCTCTTTTCTGGTTGTTATTTGCTTGAAATATCTTTTCCCAACCTTTCACTTTCAACCTATGTTTATCTTTGGGTCTAAGATGTGTTTCCTGTAGACATCCTATAGAAGGATCCTGTTCTTTCATCCATTCTGCCAGTCTATGTCTTTTGATTGGGGAGTTCAATCCATTAACATTTAGTGTTGTTACTGTTTGGGTAGTACTTTCCTCTACCATTTTGCCTTTTGTATTTTATATGTCATATCTAATTTTCCTTCTTTCTACACTCTTCTCCACACCTCTCTCTTCTGTCTTTTCGTATCTGTCTTTAGTACTCCCTTTAGTATTTCTTGGAGAGCTGGTCTCTTGGTCACAAATTCTCTCAGTGATTTTTTTGTCTGAAAATGTTTTAATTTCTCCCTCATTTTTGAAGGACAATTTTGCTGGGTATAGAATTCTTGGTTGGCAGTTTTTCTCTTTTAGCAATTTCAATATATCATCCCACTGTCTTCTCGCCTCTATGGTTTCTGCTGAGAAATCTACACATAGTCTTATTGGGTTTCCCTTGTATGTGATGGATTGCTTTTCTCTTGCTGCTTTCAAGATCCTCTCTTTCTCTTTGACCTCTGACATTCTGACTAGTAAGTGTCTTGGAGAACGTCTATTTGGATCTGTTCTGTTTGGGGTACACTGCACTTCTTGGATCTGTTATTTTCTGTCTTTCATAAGAATTGGGAAATTTTCATTGATAATTTCTTTCATTAGTTTTTCTTCTCCTTTTCCCTTCTCTTCTCCTTCCGGGACACCCACAACACATATATTTGTGCACTTCATATTATCATTCAGTTCCCTGAGTCTCTGTTTATATTTTTCCATTTTTTTCCCTATAGTTTCTGTTTCTTGTCGGATTTCAGATGTTCCGTCCTCCAGTTCACCAATCCTAACCTCTGTCTCTTGAAATCTACCATTGTAGGTTTCCATTGTTTTTTTTTATCTCTTCTACCGTAACTTTCATCCCCATAAGTTCTGTGATTTGTGTTTTCAGACTTTCCATTTCTTCTTTTTGTTCATTCCTTGCCTTCTTCATATCCCCCCTCAATTCATTGATTTGGTTTTTGATGAGGTTTTCCATGTCTGTTCGTATATTCTGAATTAATTGTTTCAGCTCTTGTATCTCATTTGAATTATTGGTTTGTTCCTTTGATTGGGCCATATCTTCAATTTTCCTGGTGTGATTTGTTATTTTTTGCTGGTGTCTAGACATTTAATTACCTTAATTAGTTTATTCTGGAGATTGCTTTCACTTCTCTTACCTAGGGTTTTCTTGCTAGATGAGTTTGTTGACTATCTGTTCTTTGACCTTCAGTTCAGCTTTTTCTGGACCTCTAGCTTAGGTTTTGTTTAATAGAGGATAATTTTTCAGTTCTTGTTTTCTTGTTTCTTGCCCTGCTTGTATGGTGCCTTTTCCCTCCCCTCTTTCTTTAAATTTTGCATATTATGTTTCCTTCATTGTTTCGGAGAAGCTGCTTTTGTACTCTCCTCTCCACCCCTACCCCTCCACATCCCACCAACTCCCCACCTCCTTAGATGTAACATAATGTACTAAAAAGATTTTGGGCTTTTAAATTAATTCTAGGTTTAATCCATAATGCTTCTTTGTTTATTCAGTATGTTAATTGAGTACCTTCCAGGAGCCCAGCACTGTCAACAGTGCAGAGGAAGAGACATAGCCCCGCCCTCAGTGAGACTGTATTATAGTGAAAGAAGTAATATCAACCCATAAATAAATATGAGTACAAATTGTGATACATGCTATAGAAGAAAAACTCAGAATGCATCTGACTTACATTGGAGGATGGTCAAGAAGGGTCTATTTTCTCATCTTTAAAAATGGAAGTGAAGATGTAACTTTCTTACTCTATCATTTGTGGAAACAAAATGTGATGAAATACCTGGAACTTAGAGGAAGCTCGGTGGATGTTATTGGCCTTCTTTTTAGAAGCACTGCTTTTTCCCTTGGCGGACTCTTTCAAGTGTTATAATTGAGCAATTTGCTCATACTCCTAACCTTGTCTTTTTGGCTCCACAGGGCTCAGAATGGAATGCCTCCAACTTAGAAGACTTACAGAACCGAGGGTAGGTATACACAACAGTTGCTGACACCTAAATGTGAAAAATCTTTACATTTTCCAGTCAAAGAAAAATCAATGAATAACTTTTAGAATTGCTGCTAGTAGGCGTAATAATAAAACAGCTATTCTCCCAGTTTCATCTGCTCATCCCCCAAGAAAAGATTTTCAAAAACTTGCAAGCCTTTTGTGCCATTTAAAATCACATGTAGTTATCAGTTCTTATTTTTATGTAAGAGTACACAGAACTGCATACGCTGGGTTCACAAAGCTGTTACTTCAACACTTATTGAGCATCTTCCATGGGCCATCCACAGTGCTAAGTGCTAGGGAACCACAGATAAATAAGACTCAGTCCCTTACTTTTATAGTAAGCTGCTTGGAGACTCAGTAAGTTATGAATGTCAAATGGGCAAGCTTCTGAAATGGAAATAGTCTTACCTTACATTAGGAAATGTGCCTCTAAGCAGCATGGCTGTTGATGTTTGATTCTAGCAATTGAATCCACAGTGAACATTCAGCAAGCGAAATGCCACCATTCTTCTTTTTTATTTCTTAGCTAGTGCCTACTAAATTTCCCACTGAATTTTACTTAAGGAGTCAGAATATCTCAAAAAGAGAGCAGAAAATCTTCTGAATTTGCTGCACTAACTCTTCATTGGGGGTAGATAAGACCAGCTGAGATTCAGAGGTATAGTGTTGGCTGCCTAGCTAGATACTGGCTGCCCGTTTTCTAGCTTCAGGTCAACCTTCTGGTTATCTTTACCATAACTAAATGTATTTTCTCTGCTTTTTCCACCCCCAGAAGAAAGGCATTTCATAATCCCTAAATTCAACTTGAAGCACGACTTAAGACATAATTATGCAAATAATTCTAAGAGGAAGAAATATGGTTGCTTAATTTAAGATATAAAAAGAAATAGAATTTGGAGGATTCAAATTATTGAATGTTGAGTCTAGAGTTCTTTTAAAGGCAGCGACCGTATCTTTGTCTTGTGTGTGATGTATCTACATAGCTCAGAGCTTTAGACCAAGAGGGTGCTCAGTAAATGTGAATGAATGATGGCCAGAATGACACGTGAGGGTTGTGAATTGCCTTAAAGCAAATCAAAAGGGGAAGAAATCCATCAGTAAACTGGGCTGGGAAGTTAAAAAACCTAGTTTCTAATCCTGCAACTACCATTTGCCCTCTTTAGAGGAGTAGTTTTCTGATTAGGATCCTTGGAAGTCTTTCAAGAGTACGGATCCTTAATTCAACAACACTGATATCATATTTTATCTGTTTTATATACAGGAGTTCTGCCTATGATTTCTTTGGGAATGGGGCCAAGAAATGGGGTTCTAGTGCTTTAAAAAAAGTTTTTGACAACTTCCTAAGTGTAATTGAGCTTTAAAATTTCTGTCATTCTGGGAAACTTGCACCTAGATACAATGCTTAGTAATGAAATCTGAGTTTTGATATAGCACTGCTTGCCAAATGCAGTGGAATTACATTATACATACATAACCCCAATGGAGGTGAAATCCATCATCTCACTTAATCCTCACTGTAAGGCTAAGTTATAAAACAAACTTATATCTTATTATCTTAGTACAGTTTCATACCCAAGCATCTATTTAGATTTTCCTCTTCTTTTTTAAATTCATTGGTTCTTAAATTTCAGTGCATGAAGAATTATAGCTCAGAGAGCCGTACAGCAAGCTATGATTCCTGATCTCTATAGATGACTTAAGAGATTTTTAAGTGCAATTTTGACAGTAGAGCCTTTTTCACTCAATCCTACTGACTTTAGAATGTAACCCCAACTGTATGTAACTCCATAGAGTCACTTAAGTGCTGACATGACAAAGAAGTTTCAAGGAGAGCCAATTTCGATTGGTAGTAGCCTCCCAGAACTCTATAAAGAAAAAGACTAGGGAGCCTTGTCCTGCCTCCAGAGAGAAAGTACCATTATCCATTACTGAGTTATGAAATTAGGGAGTGGGATATTTGTTCTTATTTTAAATACAATTAGAAAAGTGTGCTTGCCATTTTTTCCCACCGTTTTATTGAGATATAATTAATATACTGTACAGTTCACCCATTTACAGTATACAATTCAGTGGTTCTTAGTATATTCACAAAATTATGCCAACATCACCTCACCACTATCAATTTTAGACCATTTCATCACCCCAGATAAAAAGCCGATACTCTTTAGAATTAGTCCCTATTTCCATGAGCCCTAGCCCTAGGCAACCAGTAATCTACTCTCTGTCTACAGAATTGTCTATTCTGGACGTTTCATATAAATAGAATCATATATATGGGTTTTTTTTGAGACTGGCTTCTTTCACTTAGCATAATGTATTCAGGGTCTGTGCATTTTGTAGAATACATCAGTACTTCATTTCTTTTTTATTTCCAAATATTCTATTGTATGGATATACCTCATTTTATTTATCCATTCATCAGTTGGTGTATATTTCGGTTGTTTACACTTTTGGCTGATGCGAGGTTTCTTTGTGGATATGTTTTTGTTTCTCTTGAGTATATATACCTAGGAGTGGAATTGTTGGGTCATATAGTAACTCTGTGTTTAACCTTTTAGGGAACTGCCAGACTGTTTTCCAAAGCAGTTACACCATTTTACATTCTCACCATGTGCTTGCTTTTTACATTTAAAAAGAAATTCCTTTCTTGTAATGGGCTTTGATTCTAAGTTAAAACAGAATTCAAATCATGTCCCAGAAAAATTTTGGCCACCTGACCTTAATCGCACAAGATAAAGTTCTTTTGTAATCATTCTCTGGACTTCCATGATTAGATGTGTAGAATTCTACATGTGGCTCCGAGAAGGAAGTATCTACTGCAGAGAGTAAAGAGTGAGTCCTTGTGTGATTGGTATAACCTCCAGTGATGGCTAAGTCCACATATCACTAAGAAAAGGTAACTCACTGGTAAATTAAACCCAAACATTTATTGAGATTGTGCCGTGAGAGAGCAGAAGAAAGCTTTGGTGCAGAAATCCTTTTCAGTGAGCATCTCATTAGGTGAGCCCTCGAATACATCCACTGCCTTAGCAGCCAAGAACATAGAGTTAAGAGAGTTTTAAGACCAACACAGCCCTGGTCTCATTTGTCTTTGTGTAGTTTGGAGACAGTAAAAGAGCAAACTCTGAAAATCTGGCATTTAAAAGGTAGGAGGGAATTTTTTTCCTTTGCTGTTTTTTTTTCCTTGAGGTACCTGTCAGTAATGTGATTTTGTATCAGTAGTTTCCAAGACACAGATTATATTGCTGGTAATTTCAGTGACAGAAAGAGAGATTGTCAAAGTATAGGTCTCAGATTGATTCTTTGAACTAAAATATGAAGCTTATTTTCAAGAGACTATCAAGGACAAGATTAAGTAACTATATATAACCTAAAATGGAATTTAGTGTTGAACTTGGCAAAAAACTGTTTGCTCGATAACTCCCTGGTGCCCAGATATGGCCAGGATCCTGATTTATATTATAGTCTATATTAAATAAGTCTAGCCTCTTAGTATTTTAGCTTTCTGCATTATTTTGGTATTTAATTTCAGCCTAGGAAGTAAACAAGTTTTAAATAAGAAAAGCAGTGCTGGGAATTGGATTTATAATGTGAGTAGCAGAGCACATATTCTCCCTTGGTTTCCTTACAGGGTGCGGTACATCTTGAATGTCACTCGAGAGATAGATAACTTCTTCCCAGGAGTTTTTGAGTATCATAACATCCGGGTATATGATGAAGAGGCAACGGATCTCCTGGCTTACTGGAATGACACTTACAAATTCATCTCTAAAGCAAAGTGAGTAATGATCCCACACACATATTCTGACCCCTGTTCCTCATGCACCACTCATGGCTGCAGCCTCAGGGCTATATATGTGACCCGCTGTCGGTCCTTTGGAAAAAGGAAATAAAGAGAAAAGGAACTGAGACTTTTAAATCCAAGGGAAAAGAATACCAGTGGCTTAATACTTTTCCTTCAAGTAAATAAACCCCCTGCAAAAAGGTGACCACATGCTTGCTGTTTCCACTGGGCACAAAATTAGAGGACATAGACTTAAACTGCAGCAAGATGAATAGAAATGAGAGAAGAAAGAAATTCCTAAGTAAGAAATTCCAATAGAAAGGTTTGAAAGTTACATAATAAGAATCATTCCAGATTGCCTTCTTATGTCTTAGATACTCCTATTGTGTCCTCCTCTCTGAAGACAAGGAAAGAGACCAGTGAGCTTTGGAAATCTTTTCTCATTCTTTTATTTTAGTTTTATGATACTTTAAGTGGTTAAATTTTTCTCTGGCCTTTCTATTAATGTCTTCCTAAAATTAATTAACCCTTTTGGTGTTAACCACTTAATATAATTTAGTATGGAGTAGTAATTAGTATTAGTATGTCAGCACTGCATTTTTTAAAGTCCCCGAGGATTTCCTTGATGATTCTATTTTTTCCTTCACTGGAAAGAACCATAAATGAGCATCTTTGCCACATTCCTCTTTCAGGTAGGACCACATTCAAACCATCCCTGGCAGTTAAGAAGTGTTTCAAGAATGATTCCACTCCTCTCTTAAGAGGTGGTCCCCGGGTGGCTGCCGTGGCTCAGCAGGCAGAGCTCCGACCTGCCGTGCTGGAGGTCTGGAGTTCGATCCCTGGTGCCTCCTGCCCATATGCAAGTTTAAAAAAAAAAAAAAAAAGAGGTGGTCCCCATGGTCAGAAAATTCTCCATTGCAGTTACCTTGAATCCCTCATACTTTAGTCTGAGCCCCATTTTTTCGGTCTCTAGCTAGTACTTGAAAGAGCAGTTTATGTTCTTGATTCTCATCATTAAATTACTCCCAAGAATAATACCACTCATAGTATGCTTACTGTGTGCCCGGCACTTCACATGCGTTCTCTCAGGTAATCTTTTCCAAACCTGGACAGGCAGATACTACTTGTACACGTATGGACACAATGTACAGATGAGGTTCAGAGAAGTTAAGTAACAAACAGTAACTTTAGGATCTGAACCAGATCATGTCTCACTTCAGACTATGCACGAATAGTCTAGTTCCATGAGAAAAGGCATAGAAAAGGCTAGGCAAGTTGTTAGGGTCCCAGGCCTTTAGGCTAGATGAATCCCCAGCCCCAGTTTAAGGAACGGCTAATTTCAGCACAGCCATGGTTAAGATGAGACAAGTGAGGTACCCAGGGCACAGCCTTTAAGGAGGCACTCTTAGGTTCTGATCGCTACATGCACAAGCCCAAGAGTGAGTGCCTCTTTAGGTGTTGTGCCCTGGACTCCTTAGGTTTGTCATCCGAATCAGGGCTCTGAATTCCATACCCTACCTACAGGTGGGTTTAGGATTACTAATGTGATTCCAGGCTTAATCTGGACAATCCAGAGTCTAGGGGGAGGCCGAACCTGAAAGTCAGTGAAAACTGACTTCAGATCCTTCATTACATGAGTTAGAAATCTTTCACTGAAAAGCCCAGTTCAAAATATGTTGAAGAGATGTCTTTGTGGTAATGGATTTCATAATTTTATTTTCTCTTTGGGTTCTCCAAGTTTCAGCACCTTCCATGTCTGCAGGTATAGACTTAAAATTTGATGCATTAAAATGTTCTAAGAAATGATGAATATGCAACTATGTGATGATGTTGAGAATTGCTGATTGTATATGTAGAATGGAATGATGTTAATATTTTTGTTTGTTGTTAATTTTTGTTAATTAATAAAAAAATTTGATGCATCAGAGGTGTCAAAGCATGATGGGGAAATAAAGTGCACATATCTAAACTACCATGTGAGCCACTATGCATTGGCTTCCTAACTACTAAATGAAAGCCCCAGTGGTGTCAGAAGCAAATAAAAAATATATTTCTTAGTCATTTGGGATGAGCACATGGAGGCATACATGCACACCAACCTTGGGATACCAAAATTTTGTACCTATCTGACAGGTATTTTCCCTTCATTTACTCCAGAACATCCTCTGCGTTCCTGTAGCTTAACTAGCTCACTCATTCTGGCATTTAACTTCATACCTCCTTGCATTGGTACTTAACTCTTTCATGTGTCTATATCCCCGGCAGAAGGATTATAAATTTCTGGAAAGAAGTTTGTCTACCATGATACAGTGAGTGAATGAGTGAATAGAAGATTCCCCGTTATGCTGATATGCATATTTTTTGACTCACTGGACTAGCTACTTGGGAAAGATTCCAGAGCACATGTAAACTAATAATAAGAGTAACAGTTCTTGTTTCCAGGTTTTAAAATGTTGTTCCTTCTTAAGCAGCTGGCAGCTTAAACTAATCAGCACGTCCATAAGTTTGCTTATATGTGCAGCAAACAGAAGGCTCACTGTGTGCCAGACACTGTGTTATTAGCAGAGTTAGCATAACTAAATCATGTTTCTATCCAACATAATAAGCTCTGACATATTCAGACTGAGGGATTTTATTTTAGCTATTAGGGGGTAACTTTGTTTTCTTTTTCTTCAACCCCATGTTAAAAATGAAACAAAAACAGGCAGTTCTTATTCCTTGTGCTCTGATCATTGAGAAAGCCACATGGTGATTACATGTTCACATCCAGCTCTACTGGTTGTGTAGCCAGCCCCTCAATAGGGACACAGTTGTAGCGTTAAAAGTAATATCCAGAACTAGATATGAGTACAGGGAATGGTTCATTTCAGTTCATTTGTACTTTCCTCCAGGGGACAGAACCCTTACTTGAACTTGAACTGGAAGCAACCCAGCACATTTGAATAAATTAGAGAATCAGGGCCACACCTTCAACTCAAGAGAGTGCCAGCCATGAAACATGCCTTTGGGGCTATGAGAGGACTAGTTTTCACCACACACAAAATGAAGTCTGGTCTCTAAATTGAAAATGTTCCCTGAACCCTTTGATCAACTGTTATTGCCCTTATCGTGTTATAAATGGTTTGTTTCTCCCACTGGTTTCTACCCTTTTGGGCATAAATTTATGTGTTACTTATCTTTGCATCCCAGCACCTTACACATTGTCTTAGACGTGGTAAATGTTTGCTGAATGAATTAAAGAGCCTTAATATATTGTTTAAGAGTATACCAGAGAGACTTCCGGGAAGATGGCAGAGCAGAATGGAATTAGTTCATTCCTGCTCTGTGGAACAAGATAGGGACAGGGAGAAAATGACTGAGAATGCAGTCCCAGGGTGTGAATAATCAAACAGTCTCTACAGGGTTTTGAGGAGGAGAGAGGAACGGGGCAGATCAGGATGGGGAGAGCAGAGTGAGTTGGTTGATTGTGATCCACCAGGGGGTGGGCTGCGGCATGAGGGGAGATGGTATTGGAAGGAACTGATTGTCCCTCCACTGCTATCCTACTCCAGCTGCTGGCTGTGGAGACCTCCCCATGCAAGGCTGTAATTCACAGCTCAGGGAGCCTAGAGGTGGACCCAGTCGTCCACTGCTGGGGCTCAGGCCTCCAGACATGGAAGCAGTTGCTCAGCCAGGTCCTGGGAATAGCCGGCCTGCAGAGGCGGTATCACGCACTGTGGGTTCGTTGGCTGATAGCCCAGGCGTAGTTTGGCTCCCCCGTCCTAAGGGCTGGGACCAGCTGTCCAGCTGCCATGAGCCAGAGCAATCCCCACCCCACCCCCCACGCCATGCATGCCATCTTTGAACTGCTACTGACTAGGACAGGCTGGCCTGAGGGAGGAGGAGCCTCAGGCATGCTGCTTGCTGGCAAGAAGCAGTAAGTGCAGGCCGGCTGCCACAGTCAGGGAGTGGGGGGACCTGAGGGGTAGAGAGACCTTGGGATTGCCACCTGCTGGGAAAAAGGGTAAGTGCAGGCAGGCTGACGCCCTATCTGCCTAAGTTTTTGTTTGTTTTCCTAATATTCTTTATTCTTTTTTTTTTCCTTCTTCCCCCTTTTTAAAAATACATTTTTCTATATTTTTATTAATAGTATAATTGTTTTTCATTTTGCTATATCATTATAGTATAATGAAATGTATAACTATTGATATATTTCATTTTTATATATTTAATATTTTTATTTCTTATTTTATATTTTTTCCATTATTCTATTTTATTTCTTTTCTTTTTTTTTTTTTTAAATTTTCTCTCCCTTTGGTGGGCACCTGTCTGAGTTCATTCTCAATATATCTTGGCGTATCACCTTCTGACTCTGGGGCCTACTGCTGTTAAGGTGTGTTTTGTTATTATTCTTGTTGTTTCTTCATATTTTTATTATATTCTTCTTTTATTTTATTAAAATTATTTTTTTTTTCCTTTTTGGGGGTTCCATGGGCAGGGTGTTGAGCCTGGGTCTCCTGCATGGTGTGTGACCATTCTACCACTGAAGTGCCTGTGCATCCCGCCCTAGGGTCTTATGGACCATCAAATTGACTTGTATTCCCTACATGAGATCTGGATCTTGATTTGGTGCAGAATAACTAATAAACCAAGTACAAAAGGAAACCTTCAATACAAAACCAAATAAATACAAAATTTTAGATGAGTGAAGGAAACCAGCTTGCAAAATAACCATATTAAGATAATCAGATGTCCTGAACACAACTGAAAATCACAAAGCACATTGAAGATTCACACAGGAATGGCCCAGCCAAACAACCAAGTCAGAATTCCAGAGAGGACACAGAAATATGGAACAACTACTCCAGAACATTTATAAAGAAATAAAAGATATCAGGAAGACACTAGAAGAGCATAAAGAGGAATTTGAAAGATTAAACAGGAAAAAATGGCATATCTCACAAAAATGAAAGATACAGCAGACCAAATTAGAAACATGCTAGAGACACACGATAGCAGATTCGAAGAAGCAGAAGGAAGAGTAAGTAAGCTAGAAGATAGAGCAATTGAACTAGAGCACACAAAAGAACAAATGACAATAAAGATGGGAAAAATGAAACTGGATCTTAGGGAAATGATAGACAACAAATGGCACACAAATATAAGAATCATTGGTGTCCCAGAAGGAGAAGAGAAGAGTAAAGGGAAGTTAGTTGAAGATATAATTGGGGAGAACTTCCTAACCCTTATAAAAGACATAAATATGCAAATCAGAGAGGCCCAGTGAACTCCAAATAGAGTAAATCCAAATAGACCTACTCCAAGACACAAACTAATCAAACTGAAAATGTTGAAGAGAAACAGAAAGTTCTAAAAGCAGCATGAGAAAATCAGTCTACTTACCTACAAGAGAAAACATATAAGCCTGACTTCAGACTATTCAACATGCGCCATAGAAGCAAGAAGGGAGTGATGTGATATATTTAAGATCCTGGATGAGAAAGGCTTTCAGCCAAGAATTCTTTATCCAGCTAAGTTATCCTTCAAAATTGAGGGAGAGATTACAATCTTCAAAGACAAGCAAGGATTCAGAGAACTAGTTAACAAGAGGCCTGGCCTACAAGAAGTACTAAAGGGAGTCCTATCAGGTGAAAAAAACAGACAGGACAGGGAGATCTTGAGAAGAGCACAGAACTGAAGAATATAAGTAATGGTAATTTAAAGGATAAAAAGAGAGAGAAGGGAAAGAATATATAATTCTGACAAATAAAAACTGAAGGATAAAATGGAAGAATCAAGAACTGCTTTTACAGTAATTACTTTGAATGTTAAACTAAACTCACCAGTTAAAAAATACAGACTGGCAGAATGGATTAAAAAACATAATCCATCTATAAGCTGTTTACAAGAGACATATTTTAGATTGAAGGACACAGTGAGATCGAAAGTGAGAGGATGGAGAAAGATCTGTGCAAGCTGTAAACAAAAAAAAGGCAGGAGTAGCTATACTAATATCAGTCAAAATAGCCTTTAAATGTAAAGTCATTATAAGAGATAAAGAAGGACACTACATATTAATAAAAGGGACAGTTCACCAAGAAGAAATAATAGTCATAAATGTGTATGCTTCTAATCAAGGGACTCCCAAGTACATGAAGCAAATATTGCCAAAACTGTAAGGAGCTATAGATATTTCAACAGTAGTAATGGGGAGACTTCAGTATACCACTCTCCACTATAAATAGAACAACCAGATAAGGATTGACAAGAAAACAGAGAATGTAAACATGGGGATAAATGAATTAGACCTAATAGACACATATAGATCATTACACCCCAAAACACCAGGATATGCATCCGTTTCTAATACACACGGAACATTCTCCAGGATACATTACATACTGGGACACAAACTGAATCTTTATAAATTTAATAAGATTGAAATTATACAAAGCACTTTCTCTGATCACAATGGAATAAAGCTGGAATTTAATAATCACCAAAGAACCAGAGCTTTCACAAATATATGGAGATTAAACAACATATTCTTCAATAATCAGTAGGTCAAAGAAGAAATTGCTAGAGAAATTGGTAAACATCTGGAGACTCATGATAATGAGAATATGACATATCAAAATTTATGAGAGGCAGCAAAGGCAGTGCTGAGAGGGAAATTTATTATACTAAATGCTTATATTAAAAAACAAAACTTGAGGATTTAACTGCTCACCTAGAGAATTTAGAGAAAGAACTTCAAACTAACCCAAAAGCAAAAAGAAATAATAATGATTAAAGCAGAAATAAACAAACTGGAGAACAATAGAATAATAGAATGAATCAATATAACCAAAAGTTGATTGAGAAAATCAATAAAATTGATGGACCCCAAGCTAGAGTAATAAAGAAGAAAAGAGAGAGGACACAAATAAAGTCAGAAATGAGAAATCTTTAAAGTCATCAGAATATTATGAACAACTATATGCCTACAAACAAGACAACTTAGATAAAATGGACAAATTCCTAGAAATACATGAATTACCTATACTGACTCAAGAAGAAACAGAAGATCTCAGCACACCAATTACAAGTAAAGAGATCCAGTCAGTCATCAAAAATTTTCCCACAAAGAAAGCCCAGGACCAGACAACTTCACAGCTGAATTTTATCAAACATTTCAAAACAAACTAACATCAATCCTACTCAAACTCTTCCCAAAAACTTGAGGAAAAAGGCACGCTACTTAACTCATTTTATAAAGCTGACATCACTTTAGTAACAAAATCAGATAAAGACGCTACAAGAAAGGAAAACTACAGACCAATCTCCCTAATGAACATAGATGCAAAAATTCTTAACAGAATAATAGCAAATTAAATCCAATGACACATTAGAAGAATTACGTATCATGACCAAGTTGGATTTGTACCAGGAATGCAAGAGTCGTCGAACATAAGAAAATCAGTCAATGTAATACAGCACATTAACAAAACGAAAGGGAAAACTCACGTGAGTGTATCAGCTGGTGCTGAAAAAGCCTTCGACAGAACCCAGCATCCTATCCTGATAAAAACACTTCAAAAATTAGGAATCAAAGGAAACTTTCTCAATATCATAAAGGGCATATATGAAAAACCCATATATAACCAGCATCATACTTAATGGTGACAGGCTGAAAGCATTCCCCCTAAGAGCAGGAATGACACAAGGATGCCTGTTGTCACCACTATTATTCAGCATTGTACTAGAAGTCCTAGCTGGAGTGATAAACAGGAGAAAGAAATAAAAGGTATCCAATTAGAAAAGGAAGAAGTAAAACTTTCATTATTTGCAGATTACAGGATCCTATACTTAGAAAATCCTGAGAAATCTATGGCAAAGCTACTTGAGCTAATAAATTCAGCAAAGTGGCAGGATACAAAATTAATGTGCAAAAATCAGTTATGTTTCTATACACAAACAATGACCTCTCTGAGGAGATAGTTAAGGAAAAAATTCCATTCAAAATAGTGAACAGAAGAATCAGATAGCTAGGAATAAGCCTAACCAGGGATGTCAAGGACTTATACACAGAAATTACAAAGAAATTGCTAAAGGAAATACAAAATGACCTAAATAGATGGAAGGACATTCTGTGCTCACGGGTAGGAAGATTGAATGTCATTAAGGTGTCAGTTCTACCCAAAGTGATCTATAGATTCAATGCAATACCAATAAAAATCCCAAAAACCTACTTTGAAGATTTGGAAAAGCTGGTTATCAAATTTATATGGAAGGGAAAGAGAGCTGAATAGCTAAAGATATCCTAAAAAAGAAGAACAAAGTGGGAGGACTATCACTTCCTGACTTTAAAACTTACTATACAGCCACAGTCGTCAAAACAGCATGGTACTGGCACAAAGATAGAGGTATTGACCAATGGAATAGAAATGAAAGTGCAGAAGTAGACCACCCAATTATGGACATTTGGTCTTTGATAAGGCCCCCAAATCCAATGAACTGTGTCAGGATAGTCTTTTCAATAAATGGGCATGGGAGAATTGGATATCAATAGCTAAAAAAATGACGAAGGAACCCTACCTTACACCCTATACAAAAATTAATTCAAGATGGATTAAAGATCTAAATGTAAGAGCCAGTACCATAAAACTTCTAGAAGAAAATGCAGGGAAATATCTTCAAGATCTCGTAATAGGAGATAGCTTCTTAAACTTTACACCTAAAGCACAAGCAATGAAAGAAAAAATGGACAAATGGGAGCTCGTTAAGATCAAGAGCTTCTGTAACTCAAAGAACACTTTGTTAAAAAGTGAAAGGCAGCCAATTCAATGGAAGAAAATATTTGAAAACCACATATTGGATAAAGGCTGGATATCCTGTGTACATAAAGAAATTACACAGCTCAACAACAAAAGAACAAACAACCCAATTATAAAATGGGCATAAGATTATAGACACTTTCCTGAAGAGCAAATACACATGGCTAAAAAAGCACATGAAGAGATGCTCATTCTCATTAGCTATAAGGAAATGCAAATTAAGACGACAATGACATATCATCTCTCACATGTAAGAATGGCTGCTATTAACCAGACAGCTACAAATGTTGGAGAGGATGTGGAGAAATAGGTACACTTATTGACCGTTGGTGGGAATGTATAATGGTGCAGTCACTGTGGAAGAGTGTTTGGCAATTTCTGAAAAAACTAAATATTGAATTGCCATTTTACCCGGCAAGACCAGTACTCGGTATATATCCAGAAGAGCTGAGGGCATTAACATGAACAAACATTTGCACACCACTGTTCATAGCCAGACTGTTAAAAAATGGCCAAGAGAGCAGGCCATGGTGGCTCAGCAGGCAGAGTCCTCGCCTGCCATGCCAGAGACCCGGGTTTGATTCCCGGTGCCTGCCCATGCAAAAAAAAAAAAAATGGCCAAGAGATGGAAATAACCCAAGTGCCCATCAACAGATGAGTAGATAAACAAAATGTGATATATATATATATATATTTGGTGGAATATTATGCAGCCGTGTGACAAAATGATGTCCTGAAACATATGACAATGTGAATGAACCTTGAGGACGTAATGCTGAGTGAAGTAAGTCAGTCAGAAAATGACAGATACTATATAATTTCACTGTTATGGTAAAGGTAATCTCCGAGGTTATACTGTAAAATATAACAGACCTAAAGGTGCACAAAAGTTAGAGACAGAGAAAAGGACTACCCAAGGAGGTTGGATCTAAATGCAAGGGAACAGATAAAAGTGATGATAGCTAATTAGCAGGTTTATAAGTAATATTGTCATATTGAAGGTGAATATTGAAAGGGATGTATAGTGCCATATATCCCAATGATTAAATTTACAATTAAAAGTTAAGTTCTCACATGAACTATTTCAATAATTTAATAATGGACAAAGAATCAGTAGTAGGGGGAAAACTAAAAAATGCATGCTATGGCCAATAGTTAACAGGAAGACGTCAACAGTACCATAGCACTACCAGGGGCAACTAACTGCGGGGGCGGGGGGGGTAAGTGATAAAAGGTAGTTTTGATTCAATAGTTGGTGATGTTATGTTTTCCAGTTCTTTGTCATTATGGGCCAATGAAAATTATCTGAAATTGAGAGTGCTGATTGTACAGCCAAACAAAGATACCGTAAGACATGGTTTGTTTATTTTGAACGTTATCCATGATGCCCAATAGAAAGAGGGAGACGAAGGATACAGTGACTGAGAAGTACAGTGGTAAATGGTGATAAATTTATATGATGGAATTTGGTGAGGCTACAAAAAAAGAGGGACATTGAGGGGCACAGGATGAACTGAATAAACCTTGAGGTCAGTGGGCTGTGCAAAATAAGCCAGAAACAAAAATAACAAATATGCTAAGGTCTCTCCCTGAAGAGAACGGGAACAAGGCCTTGTAATTCTCTATACCTTAATATAATACCAGGATACATCTCAGACTGTGGTGGGCTGATAATTAAGAAAGTATTGGTAGAGTTCCTTCAGGATCTGAAGGGAAAATATCTTTATAGAAAAAACTATTTAACTCTCCCACTTGGGAAACTCAGGTACCCTCTCAACCATTGGGGACTCCCAAGAAAATAGGCCAAGCCTTAGATTTGGGGACTTGCTCTTACGAAACTTGTTTCTGTAGGGGAGAAGCTAAGACTACCCATAACAAGGCCTAAGAGTTACTTCGAGGAAGCCTCTTTGTTGCTCAGTTGTGGCCTCTCTCTCTCTAAGGCAGCTCTATGAGGAAAATCGTTGACTTCCCCACTACATGGTGCAGCCATTCCAGGGGTGAAAAATAGCCCTAACAGTATGCATGACTCCTGGGGGTGAGTCTGACCCTGGCACAGTTGGATCCACTATGCCTTCCTGACCAGAAGGGGAGAAGAGAAGTGTAATAAAATAAGGTATTAGAGGCCAAAAGAGATAAATGGAGTCAGGAAGCTATTCTGGAGGCTGCTTTTATGCAAGCTTCAGTTAGACAATGTAAATTGCCAGGGTTTGCTAAACCCCAGTCAACATCACTCCTGTTAATGGGAAATTGTGGTGTATACATAGATGGGCTACTACGTGGCTGCAAGAAGGAATGAAGTTGTGAGGCATGCAACTAGGTGAATGAACCTTGAAGACAGTGTGTTGAATGGAATGTCAGACACAAAAAAATATTATCATGCATCACTCATATGGACTAAACTATAATATACAAACTTGGAGAATTGAAGTCGAGAGCATGGGTTATCAGGTTGGGGCCTATTGTAAAGGGTCCTAGATTGTGAGCTCTTAACAGCAGTCAAGATATATTAAGGAGTTGTAACTGTTATTTCTAAGTTCTGATTTACTGAGCTATTTGTGTATAACCTGGTCGTTCCCTGAAACTTTGGGTATTTCTGTGACACCTGAGACTCAATTTGAACACTGGAGCTATGAGAGTCAACGTTACCCCATACAACAACTGTTTAAAAAGCTGAAAAAGTGGTCAGACTTCAACAAGAGATATAAATGTAGCTGATCTGGATAGGACTAAGGTAAATCAGAATACAGGGTAAAGGATGACATGGGCCATATTTTAAAACTTCAGCTTCTGCATGAGACCAGTAGGAGAGATGTCTATTTGGTCCAAAATTTGTATTTTGCTTAGTGCATTATCTAATTTAACTTGTATGGTTAGTTTACTTGAACACCATAATTATATGAAATCTTGAATAGAATATGAGATCTTGTTGGATTGTACAGGTTTGTGTGATACCCCGATATATCCCAGAGTAATTTGGCAGAGAATATATAAGTATTTGCAAAGTGCCCTTGGGAGACTAAAGAGAAAGGAGGAAATATTCAACTTCCCCATCTGGGGAGTTCCTGATATTCTCACAAGCAGTGGAGACAACCCATTCAATAGGTTGAGCCCTCAATCTTGGGGTTCACCCCTGTGAAAGGAGGGGCTAAGCCTACTGATAATTATGCCTAAGAGTCACCCCTAGAGAACCTCTTTTGTTGCTCAGATAAGGCCTCTCTCTCTAAGTCAACTTGGCAGGTGAACTCACTGCCCTCCCCCCACTATGTGGGACAAGACTCCCAGAGGTGTGACTTTCCCTGGTGGTGTGGGACAGAACTCCTGGAATGAGCCTGGACCCGGCATCATGGGATTGAGAAAGCCTTCTTGACTAAAAGGGAGAAGAGAGAAATGAGACAAAGTTTCAGTGGCTGAGAAATTTCAAATAGAGTTGAGAGCTTATCCTTGAGGTTATTCTTATGCATATTATATACATATCCCTTTTTAGTTTATGCTGTATTGGAGTGGCTAGAGGGAAGTACCTGAAACTGTTCAACTGTGTTCTAGTAGCCTTGATTCTTCAAGATGATTGTATAACTATATAGCTTTCACAGTGTGACCATGTGGTTGTGAAACCTTGTATCTGGTGCTGTTTATCCAGGGTATGGACAAATGAGTAAAAAAATAAGAATAAAAAAATAAATAAATAAAGGGGGGGCAAAAAATTGGGTAAATTGCAATACTAGAGATCAATGAGAGGAAGGGATAAGGGGTATGGAATGTATGTCTTTTTTTTTTTCTTTTTGTGGAGTGATGCAAATGTTCTAAAAATGATCATAGTGATGAATACACAACTGGGTAATGATATTGTGAGCCATTGATTGTATACTATGGATGGACTGTATGTGTGAAGATTTCTCAGTAAAAATATTTTTTTAAAAAATCACTCCTGTTGACTCATAAGGACACCTGGGGGCTCATACTGATGCTCTATAAAGGTTTCATGCCTAGGTTTGCCTTCCTGGGGCATACAATTCTTAGGGTTCCTAGGTCAGCTAAATCCTGAAACTCAGAGGGACCAGCCTATCCAGGATTATCAAAATTACAGCCCCCTATCCTTTAGTGTGAATACCCCTTCTCAACATGAAAAAGCTACAACAAGCATTGCCCCAAAATCCCTATCGATTGGGAGAAAGATTAAAGGAGGGGAATGTACAACAAAAAGTGGGATTTAATAAACAAGTATGGCTTTTGAATCACTATATTAATATTCCTTCTAGCCTCCAGTGTTGTGGAGCAGCTAGAAGGAAAAATCTGAGGTGATGGAATGGAGCCCTGACAAACTCTGGGATCTGTTCTGTAACTATCTGTTGAAGTGTGCTTTGATAATCACTGCTTTTTCCTTTCTTTCCTCTGTATATTTGCTATACAATTAAAAAAAATTTTTTTTAAAAGATTACACCAGAACTGACTGACCTCCCTCTACATTTGATTGTAGTTGTATTTGTATGACTGTACCAAGTGGGGGGGGGGGCATTGCATAGCAAGAAAATGGAAGGGCAAGACAGGAGATTTGGGACAATTTAGAACCCAACTTCTATAACATACTTACTATTGTGTTTTCCCCTATTCTTTGCTACGATCCCCCAAAACAGGAAACATGGATCTAAATGCCTTGTGCACTGCAAAATGGGGGTAAGTCGCTCAGCCTCCACTGTGATTGCCTATGCAATGAAGGAATATGGCTGGAATCTGGACCGAGCCTATGACTACGTGAAGGAAAGACGAACAGTGACCAAGCCCAACCCCAGCTTCATGAGACAACTGGAAGAGTACCAGGGTATCTTGCTGGCAAGGTGAGTCCTTAGTGATTTTCTTGGAGTTTCCCCCTCCTTTAAGGCTCCTTAAGGCAAAGTGAAATGTTGTCTTCAGCTCCTAGTTCTCAGCCTAATTTGGACCCGGTGCTTTTTGGAAATTGAGGTCTTCTCTATCAATCCACTTTTTAAAAAATCAGTTAGATTAGTTTGGAAGATTGAGCATTCAGTCTTCCAGGTAGATATAATTAAATAACAGAAATGCTATTCCCTTGTTTTCAGTTCCAACTAAGTATAGATTTTATTGAACATTTCTCAAAATTTTTAAGGCCAGATGCAGCTACCTTATCAGAATTGCTACTGAGTGCTCCCAAGATAATGTTAGACTTAGCTAAAATTCTTAGAAAGTTTTCAGGCCATTCTTTAAAAAGAAAATAAAATTTTTTAAAAAGTACTTTCTGCTATTTTGGTCAATTTTTTTTCCTTTACTGCTGAGCTTCACCAGACCCTTTCCAAGTATTTTTGGTTGTGTGAGAAGTCAGAATTCGGATGTATATAACCCATTTGATGTATGAAGGTGCTTCCCCAGAAATAGCTTTTTGTTGCTTCCTTTTTAAAAGTGTTTTTTTATCCTACTTTTTATATAAACTTTGTAAAAATATAGAAAATTATAGAGGAAAACAATTACTTATAAGCTCAAACAACAGTTGACATTTCTTCCCTGTTGCTCTAGGTGTTAGTTAATCACATAATTCTTATTATAGGATACTTTTTCACAAAAACTCTTCTGCAGCCTACCTCACCATTACTGGCTCTTGAGTATCTTTTATCAATGAGATTCAGCTATGCTTGACAATAATTTGTTAATTGGTTATAAAATGAGTAATTTCACTGTTCTAGTTTGCTAGCTGCCAGAATGCAATATACAGAAACGGAATGGCTTTTAAAATGGGGAATTTAATAAATTGCTAGTTTACAGTTCTAAGGCTGAAAATGTCCCAATTAAAACAAGTCTATAGAAATGTCCAATCAAGGCATCCAGGGAAAGATACCTTGGTTTAAGAAGGCCCATGAAGTTCAGGATTTCTCTCTCAAGTGAGAAGGCACATGGTGAGCATAGTCAGGGCTTCTCTCTCAGCTGGAAGGGCACATGGCGAACACTGCGTCATCTGCTAGCTTTCTCTCCTGGCTTCTAATTTCATGAAGCTCCCTGGGAGGCGTTTTCCTTCTTCATTTCCAAAGGTTGTTTGCTCGTGGACTCTCTGCTTCTTGGTGCTGCAGCATTCTCTGCTCTCTCTGAATCTCTTTCATTCTCCAAAATGTTTCCTCTTTTATAGGACTCCAGAAACTTATCCACCATCATTTGGGTGGGTGGAGACATGTCATCACCTAATCCAGCTTAACAACCACTCTTGATTAAATCACATCTCCAGGGAGATGATCTGATTACAGTTTCAAACATACGGTATTGAATAGGGATTATTCTGCCTTTATGAAATGGGATTTTGATTAAAACATGGCTTTTCTAGGGGACATACATCATTTCAAACCAGCACATTCACTATATTGATTTTTATCCCTTTGGTGGTGAAAGCCACCTTCAGCTGCTCTCAGGAGCAGAATTCACATACTAAACTAAGTTTAAGAATCAGTTTCTTGTGGTGCCACATGCTAAAATTCTGTGGAGTGCTAGGTTTTGCTTTGTTTTTTCCATGTAGTCATGCTCTAGATGGTTTTATTAGGACAGAAGCACAGCTGCCTAGAAGCAGTTGGAGCTAGTGCCAGGTTTTGACTCCAGTGAGTCTCATGACTTGGTCTTGACTCTTGAATCTGGGCTGTGTTTCCATGGAACAAAATGCTAAATAGATTTCCAGCCTATCCAGGCAGGGGGACCACCCTCTCACCCCCAAAGTACTGTAAAAAATATGCTCACAGCATAGCACTGTGATTTCTACTGAAAAAAAAAAAAAAAACCCTCCCTTTTACTCAGAACTTGGCATGATTTCTTCTGAGCTGTTCTCTTAAGAGACTGGGAAGATACTCAAGCCTCTTCTGCTTAAAGAGGATTTATAGGTCTTTGGGGCTAGGTTTTTATGACATTTTTAGATTAAATCAGAAGGTAGGACACAGCAGTTCTTTTTTTCAGGAGAAAGAAGCATCTGAGGGTTTGACGAGACAAAAATATTGTATATTCCCAGACACATTCATGACAGATGTTAGGAAATGTCCTCACGTGACCCACTGAGAGGAAAGATACCTTGTGTCCTGCCAATTTCAGTATTTATTCTGGAATCCCAGGCTACTTCAAGCTGTTGGGTTGGGGTTTTGCTTTTGTTTTTAAAGTGTATGTGGTTTTTCTTAGATGTTAAGGGAATTTCAGAAAAAATCTTAGCTGAGGATGAGAAGGGAAACTTAAACCCACAAATTACCCTTCCACTTCCATTTCCCTTTCCTTTTCTTTTCCATCTTGCCTTCCTGAGCTTGATTCATGGAGGAAGGGCAGGCACCTGGGGAGTGAGAAAACTACAAAATTTGAGTCAGTAGGTCTGGTTTCCATTTCCTGATTGACCCGTTGTTGCAACCTTGAGTAAGTAACTTCTCGTTTCTGATCCTCACCTGACCCCATCTGTAAAATTAAAATCAAGAGACTTACCTCACAAAATTATTGTAAATAAAAATGTGTATAAATGTACATTATGTTCTGTTAAGGGTTATTCAGATGTAAGTGATTCTTATCTCCTTCATTCTAGGCTACCCAGAAAACATGCATAATCCTGTACCATTTATTTCCTCCTCCTTAATATCAAGCACTGCCTCCCACCACCCTCAGACATAGTAACTCCATTAGGAACTGGAATGAGAAGTGTTCCTGGAATTCCCTGTATTACAAAATTTCCTGGCTTTTAAGAGCTAGAATCTAATGTTAAGAATATAATGTAGGCTGTTTTGGGCAATAAGTAATAGAATACCTCCATTAGTTGGGATTTCAACAAAACACATGGCACATTCATTTTAGGATTGGAGGAGAGTTTAATAAAGGGACTATTTTATTTACAAAGATGTGGCATTGTAGTGAAATCACAAGGGTCTGATATCAGCAGAACCGTTATAACTCCTAATCCCAAAGAGCTGAGAGAGCAGTTCCTAGAACTCAGAAGGAGAGTCCTGTAGAGAAAGGTACCTTAAAGGGGAGCTGTAACGTCAAGCAGTGGTTTAAACCAGGCTGAGGTGACCCCTCAGGGAAGGAGCTAGGGGAGTAATGACCTCACCCTCCTCCCTCCAGTCTCCTGCTAGGTTTCCCCATTAGTCATACTCTGTGGACATCTGAAAACAAGGAAGCCTGTTGATGTGGTCCACATAGATGCACCTCAAGGGCCAAAAGCAGAGCGGAGAAGGTGAAAAATGGATCTGGAAGGCAAACAGAGGATATCTGGCTCAGTAGTCAGCTACAAGTAATTTTTAAATGTGAAACATTTAATTATCTCCTATAAGAAGAAGCACAGAGGTAGACTTTAATAGCTCGGTGATATATAATCAGGGACTTTGGTGTTTTCTTTCTCAGAATTCTCCTTTACTTAATTAATGGATGGCTTGGTCCTTGAACTTGTCTCATGATTGTCAGATATCTACCACATTTATACACACCTAATACGTCAATTCCACAGCATCTGGCTGAAGAAAAGAGGCACTTCAAGTAGGAGAAAGACCTTTCCCAGAAGCTCTCCAGTAGACTTCCCTTTGGCACCTCTTGGCCAGGATTGGGCCATACACCTAAAACCAATCACTAGCCAGGGAAATAGAATTTCCAAGACTGGCAAAAACAAGTTCTTGTTCATCCTCTGAAGCTAAAGTGCCACATTCTTTGAACCCATGAGAGTGAACACCCAAACCAAATCAGGCCTGTCCCAGTAAGGAAAAGAAGAGAGGAGTGTTTGTTGGGTACACAAGCATTAGGGTCTGTAATCTATGATGGGTTTTCAAGAAACCTTGGCACTCTGAGGCTCCCTGCCAAGCCATCTGCCAGGTGAACTAAGCTCAAGAGACCCTTGTCCAGCTCCAGAGTGCTGTTCCAGGATCTGCCTGCTTAGAAAAGCAAAGAAAGAGAAGCCCCAGGCTCCTACGACTACCTAAAGTTCTATCAAGCCTTGCAGCTAAGGTGACCAAGAGAGGAAAGTCCTTAAAAAATCCCACTCTATCTGTTGGCAAAGAAATCTCTTTTCCTGTCCAGTTGCTCAGATTTTATATTTATTACCTTCTTCCAGGAGGGATGTGATGGCTTTCCATGTGTTAGTGATCGTAGCATTCTGTTGTTGGTTATCCAGAGTGACACTGGGTACTGCTACATAGTTAGGACAGGGAACAAGGGTGTCAGGATATAACAGAAGAAACTACTCAGCAGCTCTCTTTCTGAGGGTATTGGCTTAGTGCTTTGACTTTTTGGTAGAAGAGAAGTTTACCAAAGTAATACCAGACTCTTGTGGTGACTTATGAATTGGTTATTGTTTCTTAATCGGAATGTGATGGTGTGGTCCAAACAATGACAGCCCCTCTAAAAGATAAGGGCGTTTTTGCATCTTTCAGGATGTCGTTAAGAGCCTACAGAAGGTTAATATTTAATATTCACTTTTAGACCTAAAAAAGGGTATTTCATAGCCACTGATACTGTGTATATCTGATTTTATTTTTCTGTTTTTACAACTGAGGGCTGGGAGTGAGGCAAGAGGAAGATGGAAGGGGATGTGTGTGTGTGCGTGTGTGTGTGTGCGTGTGTGCGTGTGTGTTCTGAAACTCTCCATTGAACGGCCAGCAACCCCATTTGTGATTCTGCACTCTATCATGCAAGTATCAGGCAGATTTATGTTCCATTAGACAGGCTCAGGTTGCAGGCAGACCATTTGCAAGCTGGACCGTGTGGCTTTGGTATCAAGTTCCAGTATATAGGGGGCAAAGAAGAAAAACCAAGTGGTGGCCAGGGAGAGTTCATGCCACATGTCCTCATAGATGTCATTTTTTTGTTCTTTGAACACTGCTGTCACCAGGGCTAGAGGAGGCAGGGTTGCCTTTTACCCAGCGTCGCTGATAGGGATGTTGAGATCCAGTTAGCCTGTACACAGTGGTCGGCCAGCATCAGGGAACCCAAGAGTAAGGGGACATGGATTCCTGATAGGGTGATAGACAAGCACAATCAAGGTTTAAAGAATTTTCTTAATAGATATTCAGTGCAAGAACCTTAAAGATTCTAGGACCATGCACAACACATAGAAAATGCTTGACTTTTTTCGTCTTATTTGTTCCCCATTTCTACAGGCCGCTGAATGCCCTAAGAAGTAGCCATAAATTGTACAATTTTTAACATAAACTATTTTAATAAAAAATAATTATATCATGCCCTAAAAAAAGTTGTACTATTTTACACTTTTTCAAATCTCTTTAATGTCTGTCTTAATTAAGGCAACTAGATTCTCATATCTGCTTCTGCATCTAATCTGCTCTAATATTACATACCATGTACTCTCTGAAAACTCCAGTGCTCACTTGTGAGAGGATGAGAATGAAAGCAAATAATGTCATGTTATATTATGACGATCTTTTTTGCCCTTGCAGATCCCCTGAAAGTGTTTTGGGAACCCTCATGGATCCGTTGCCTTATTTTGAAAACTATACTGTAGTACTTTTCTCTGTTTTTCCCCTTTTTACAATCCAATTTTACCAGTATTTTCTTCCATCTGTTTTATCAAACAGAATTGATGCTTTACCAAGCATATAAAAAAGAAAGCAAGACAAGAGAATACATCTGTTATGTAAAGTTGCTTCTTGTTCACTTACTAAGTAAGAAGTCAGATTTTTACCCCATATGGCCCAGTCATGTGTGCCTGAATGTTTGTGTGAATTCACATTCAGGTCAGCGGCCTCTTAAGGGGGAGAAGAACCTGAGACAAGGTTGCATCATCTAGGCCACAGACCAAGTCTGAAGTTCTTGGTTGACATCTTGTTTACTTGCTGCCTGCCTGGAATAGGTGGGGGTGTCAACTAGATTTAAAATTAACAGTTTAAAATGATAGAAATGATCTAATGTCTTACATCTGTCCCTAACAGTGATGTAGCATTAGAATAAACTGGCTTGGGAAAAAGCTTCCTTGGAAGACAGTTTGGTGTTACTGAGTAAAATCGATGAACCACACATACCATATGACCCAGCTTTTCACTCCTTTGAGAAGCTAAGGTGCACGCCAGGCACAAGAATGTTCACGGCAGTGTTGTCTGTAATAGCCAATACTCCATCAACAGGATGGAAAAATAAATCTGGGGCCTATTGACTTCATTCTGAATGACACCGACACAATCAGTGAATCTCAAAATGTTGGGCAAAACAGTTGTATAAGAATACATACACTATGATTTATTTATATAAAGTTCAGAACTTGCAAAACTAAGCCATAGATTGCTAAGAACAAAAGCATGTGGTAGCACTATAAAGAAACAAGAGGTAGTGATCAGAATAAAATTGACAATGAAGGTTGCCTCTGAGGGGGGAGAAGTGGTAGGATCAGGACACTTCAGATGTGATGGACACTGTGACTCCATCAGGGGGCTGCCCACCACTCTCCCTATTACAGAAATGAAAAATGAGACATCATCAGACCCACTTTTGGATTAGAATTTTTTTTTTCTCCTTTACAGCTAGGTGTCAGTTTAATTCTAGAACCTGGACCCAGTTTTCTGATGAATATCTCCCCCAAGAAGAGAAAGGATATAGCAGCCGTGCTCTCTGTGCCTTTGTCTGAAGCATGCACTGCTGTGCCTATTGGCATAACTCTAGTCTCTCGTTCCCGCCTGATTAGTGATTTGTGGGCAGTTTTTTAAGTCAGACTTTGGAGAGTTCTTGGGATCATGAAAACATCCCATTTGTCTATTGACTGTGATAAGATAAGCTGTTCTTTATATGATTAGAAGAGGGAGAAGAAGAGAGCCACCCCTGAAACTTTTTCCCCAGTTATTCGAATTACAGGAATTGACCCATCACAGTTGGGGGAAGGAGTTGGGTTAGGTTTGAACATCTTCTATCCCTAAGTAGGGATAGAAATTGGAGAACACAGTCATAGTTAGAGCAGGGAACAAATGTGTCGGGATATAACAGAAGAAACTTTAAAAGAAAGTACATTGGCCATTCTCCAGTTGATCACAATGTATAGTTTAGGCTCCACTATACAAGAAGTCTGAGGCCCCTTCCCACAGACACGCATTGGTTTGGGATGTGTGATATGTTGTCTCCTCCTAGGGGTGGCTGGAGTTCATGCAGCTTGGAAAAGGTAAAAACCCCACCATTATATCCAGCGGTTTGATTCCTAGCTTATCTTCATAAACAGACTAACCTACTCCCTTATTGGGAAAGCACCCTTGTGCTGTGCAGGCCTGAGTGACAGAGAGCCCCACCCCAGCAGCAGACAGGCAGAGGGAGCTGAGAGCAGGTGCAGAGTTTAGGACAAACGGGTTCACTTTAGTGCAGGCAGCATGACTTTGCAAAGACTCACAGGCAGCAGGGGCGGGCATGGCCCTGAGCCCAGGGGCAAGTTGTTGTTTTGGGCTGAGTTTCCCATTCCACCCTGTGGTTAGGTAACACCTCATCAGTTCATAAATCATGGAGACCACACCTCCTGGGACTTGTTGCCTGGGCAGGTAGTCCTGACCAATAAATAGAAAAATCACACAAAGTACAGTTACCATATATCCCGCATCCACATACAGTTTTCCGTTATTAACATTTTGTATTACTGTGGTGCTTTTGTTTAAATTGATTAAACATTATTATTATATTAACTATAGTCCATAGTTTACATTAGAGTATACTCTTTGTTGTCCAGTTCTGCTTTTTTTTATTGAATTCTAGTAATACAAATATATAACCCAAAATTTGCCATTTTAACCACTTTTAAATATACAATTAAGTGGTATGACATCACCACTATCCATTGCCAGAGCTTTTTCATCACCCCAAACAGAAACTCTGTACTAATTAAGCATTAACTCTCCATTCCTTACCCCAGCCCCAAGCCTGAGAAACCTGTATTCTAATTTCTGACTCTGGATTTGCATATTCTAATTATTTCATATAAGTGAAATCATACAATGTTTGTCTTCTTTGTCTGTCTCATTTCAGTCAGCATAAGGTCCTCAAGGTTCATCCATGTTCTCACATATATCAGAATTTCATTCCTTATTACTGCTGTTTGATATTCCATTGTATGGATAATAGCCCCATTTTGCTTATCCATTCATTTGTTGATGGACACTTGGGTTGATTCCATCTTTTGGCAATTTTGAATAATGCCACTATGATCATTGGTGTGTAAATATCTGTTTGAATCCATTCTTTCAGTTCTTTGGGGTATATATGTAGAAGTGGGACTGCGAGTCATATGGTAACTCTGTACTTAACTTTCTGAGGAACTGCCAAACTGTCTCTTCTCAGCAGCTGCACCATTTTACATTCTCACCAACAATGAGTGAGTCTCTCTATTTCTCCATATCTTCTCCAGCTTCCAACACTTGTATTTTGTTTTGGCTCTAGTTATGTTGTTTTGTTTTTCTGGTATAAGATTAAGCATGCTCATTATTTTAAAAATTCAAAAACCATAGAAATTAAAAGCCCTTGTTTTTGCCTTCCTCAAAAGAACCACTGTACCAGTGTTATATTCTACAGATTTTTTCTTACATTTATTCTAAAATGGGAACTGATCATTCCAAATGTTTTAGCATCTTTTTCACTTAATAGTATACCTTGAACATTATTTACTAAAATGCTTGACTGCTTTTAACAGCTTCATAACATATAGTTGTATGGATTATAATTTAAATAAATCTTCTATGTGTGTGTCTTGATTTTTTAACTTTTACAGTGTTAAGTAAATATCCTTATATGTATATCTTTGTGCATTTGTTAGTAGTATTTCTCCAAGAAAAATTCTTACAGGAAGAATTTCTGGATAGGGTTGACTTTTGAGAGCTGTACTCAAATTGTTCTCTTAAAAATTCTGTCATTCACATTCCTGTACAAGAGGACTTGCTTGGTTACACCGTCATCAGTGCTGACTATTACCAGTGTTTTAACTCTTGCCAGTCTGATGGGTAGAAAGACAGATCTTATATTATTTTGTTTTTGTTGTGTTTTGTTTCTGTTGTTTTTTTTTGCTATTAGCTAAATTGAGCTTTTTTTTTTTTCCAAATGTTTATTGCCTGGTTCTACTGGGCATTAACAAAGCATTTTAGCTTAACATATAAGTTTATCTGGGAGTGGTTTCCTGGGAGGGTGTTGATTATTTTCACAAACAAGAGTAAGGCCTTTCCTGTGTGTCTCACCCACAGCAAACAGCGACATAACAAGCTCTGGAGATCTCATTCGGATAGTGACCTCTCAGACCACCACGAACCAATCTGCAAACCAGGGCTAGAACTCAACAAGAAGGAGATCACCAACTCTGCAGATCAGATTGCTGAAGTGAAGACCGTGGAGAGCCATCCACCCATACCTCCTGTCTTTCTGGAACACATGGTCCCACAAGATGCAAATCAGAAAGGCCTGTGTACCAAAGAGAGAATGATCTGCTTGGAGTTTACTTCTAGGGAATGTCATGCTGGACAGATTGAAGATGAATTAAACCTAAATGACATCAATGGATGCTCTTCAGGGTGTTGTTTGAATGAATCCAAATTCCCTCTTGACAACTGCCATGCAGCCAAAGCCTTAATCCAACCTGGACAGGCCCCAGAAATGGCCAACGAGTTTCCAGACTTAACAGTGGAAGATTTGGAGACAGACGCACTGAAAGCTGACATGACTGTCCACTTACTGCCTATGGAAGAATTGACATCTCGACTGAAAGACCTCCCCATGTCCCCTGACCCTGAGTCACCAAGCCCCCAGACCAGTTGCCAGGCTGAAGTCTCAGATTTCAGTACAGATCGCATTGATTTTTTTAGCGCCCTAGAAAAGTTTGTAGAGCTCTCTCAAGAAACCCGGTCCCGATCTTTTTCACACTCAAGGATGGAGGAACTGGGTGGAGGAAGGAGTGAGGGCTGTCGGCTCTCAGTGGTAGAAATAGCCCCTTCCGAAGTGACAGCCGATGACCAGAGAAGCAGCTCTTTGAGTAATACTCCCCATGCATCTGAAGAATCTTCAGTGGATGAGGAACAGTCAAAGGTAAAAATTATATTCTCTACCTAATGACATTCTCTTCAAGGGCAAAATGTTTGGATTCTGCTATGTTCACTTTACTTTTGATGTTGCTCAGGGTTTAGGAAGATAGTATGGGGGGACAATCTGGCTGAGAGTTTCCTTGAAATTTTAGGATTCAGATGTTCTTAAAAATCAGTTGCCTTTTGAGGAGTTGATTTTTCCAGGCTTTTGATGTCATGGGAAGCATTTTTAGAGAGGAAGAAGGGGGTAATAGATTAGCCAAAACGAATGTCTGGCTGAGCAAGGAACGGTCTCGCTCCCTGGAGTCGGCAGTTCAGATCAAATGTCACCAGTAGTGAAGTGCCAGATTCTCAGATGCTGCCTGAGTGAGACCTGTCTCTCCCTGAGATGGATTTATTTGGGCAATTCTTTTTGCCTCAGAAAATCCAAAGACTAGACGTGTAAATAGATGTTAGAGTATCAACTGATTCCTCATGCTGAGTCCTTGCTAATAATAATGTTGCTGAATTAGTCCTCATTTTAGACTTAGTGGTATTCAAGAATTGAGGTTGGTTTGGGGAAATGATTTGAGAGGAAACAGAATCCTCAAGTTCTTCTCAGTGGCTTATGAGCGCTTAAAAACCATCTTAGACCAAGGAAAGAATTACTACATACCATCCATTCATTCTCATTTTGGCAGTTCTGAAATTGGGACGTATCTTATAAACAATGGTGTCTTAGATCAGTAAAATATGCTAGTTGGGAAGTAAATGGTGACAGATGTACTCTAACCTAACCAGACTTCGCTTAACGATTTTAGTGGGGCTGAATAGATCCTTGACATCTGCTAATGTGTGTCTCCTGATGTTTACCACCTTGTCCATTCCTCATCTGGTCTCTTCTTGACCACCCCAGGGCAATTCTTGTCTCTGCTTCTGTTTTCCCTCTCCCCACAAGTCTCTGCCTCTGTTTCTTTTCTATTGGAAAATCAAATGTTAGTCCTCTCCTTCAGACCAATGAGCATAGCAGCACTGACAGAAATAGCCTTTCTGCAAAGTCTCCAGTCATATGAGTGCTCTCTCTGTGGCTGCTGCACACAACGAACCTGCTGTGGCTTCTCTCACAGTCTTGGCAAGTCTGCCTGTGCCTGATGTCACAGCAAATTTCCCCCAAAGGCATGGCTGACCTTGTTAGTTTGTACTAACTCTGGCTCTCATTTGAAGGAGAAAGACCAGAACAATTCCTAAAGGAATACTGTACTTTGAAGCCTTGTAAAAATGTTTAACAAAAGAAGATTGATGGTCATAATGATGACGTTTTAAAAGGTGTCCAGGGGAGGGCATTCCAAATTTTGAGGGAAAAAATTTATTTTTTTTTATTTTTTTTACAATGGGGCCTGATTTTGCATTGGCCAATTTTCTTCAGCCTTGTTCTGAATCTATCTGGAAATTTACAACTGGTGGAACAATAAGATGTCAGGGAGTCACAGTTTCTAAGTTTTCTGAAACATGTGGCTCCATAGGCTATATAAACCTATCCCGGAAAGAACCATGTGAGACTCAGAGGACACTGTCCCTACCCTCATGCGTTGGCAGTGCTTCTGCTAAGAAAAGCAGGGGAGGATATGCAGGAAAGCCTGCAAGACAGGAAAGAAGAGGGCAGTGCATTTCCAAGTCAGGTATCACATGGTAGCCTCATCCATCCTGCCCTAACACTGGGCATACAAGGTGGACACTGAGCCAATGCAGATAGGTTTTCCTCTTGTACTTGACTAGAATCAAGCCAGAAGTTGGTAGGCCGGAGAGAAAAGATTTCATTTGTCCCCATATGGCTTGAGTCCTAGAGACTTGTGGTCTTAGGAAAATAAGGATTAAGGGAGCCTCTAAGACTGTTTGTTATTCATTTTGGATTGAAATCATGCTTGAGTAAACAGAACAGAAAGTTTAGTTTAGACAGTGAAGTGGTATCTACTTTTGTGTCTCTGTTCTTGATGAATTCAGTTTCTTCCTTGTACCACAAAGCAGATGGTCAGGGTTCAGGCCTGGGAACCCCAGGATTTGCGTCCTCGTGGCCAAATAGGTTCTCCTGAGTGAAAGGATTAATAAGCAGAAAATTTGGCATTTTCAATTCATCTACAACTCACTATAACCATGTTACTACTTTCTCTTCTTAGGCAATCTCAGAACTGGTCAGCCCAGACGCCTTTATGCAGTCTCACTCAGAAAACGCAATTTCAGTCAAAGAAATCATCACTGAAATTGAGTCCATCAGTCAAGGAATGGGACACAGTCAACTGAAAGGAGATGCTCTATCCAACCCATGCCATACACCAAAGAAGAACACTCTCACTGAGCTGCCCCTTGAGAGGGCCCAGGCCCCAGAGGACAACCCTGGAAATCTGGGGCAGAATGAGGGTTGCTGCACAGCCCAGCCTGAACTAGCCAAAGACTTAGGGAAGTGGGACCCAGAGAACTGCCTAACCACACACTCTTCCACAGCAGACGTGGAAGAAGAGAATCCATCTGAGGAGGAACAAGAATTCCGTGGCCCAGAGATGCACCCAGGTGCCAAGTGGTTCCCCGGGTCAGTGAGGCGAGCCACCTTAGAGTTCGAAGAGCGCTTGCGGCAGGAGCAAGAGCATCACGCTGCTGCCCCTGCATGTGCCTCATTGTCCACTCGCAAGAATTCAAAAAATGATGCTTCTGTGGCCGAACTGGCACCAAAAGGTAAAATCGATGAAGCTGCTCTGGAACGTTCACTTGTCCCCAAGGAACCAGAGATGAACAAGGGCAAAGGGAAATGCAGTGGTGCTGAGGCTGGCTCAGGATCCCTCTGTGAGCAGATAGCTGTTGGTCCTGCACCTGAGCTACTGGAGTTTCACCCCTTGGCAGCTCCTCGGGAGAGTCCAGGATCAGATACTAGAACAAAGCAGGAAGAAGCCCTGAAGGAGCAAAGGGCTGTGGCTTCATGCCAGGAGTTTCAGACACAGGCAGACCTTCTTCCCCCTCTTCCCAACAGGATAGAAATCATCGAGTTTACCCACGCAGTTACATCACCTGGTCACCCTGGACTAGAGGGTGAAATAGCCACCACCGAAAAGACTGTGGAGCAGGGGCTGAGGAAAGTGAAAATGGAGAAATCCATCACTGTGCTCTGTGCACTAGATGAGAATCTGAACAGGACTCTGGGCCCCGACCAGGTTTCTCTGCACCCCCACATGCTACCTCTGCCTCATTGTTCCTCTCCTGAGCCCGACAGGCCCACTGGCCTGACCTCTACCCTGAGCAGCCCTGTAAGCAGAGGCGACAGCCTATCTACACCCCCAGAGACAGCATCGCCTTTTGTCAGTCACACAACCCACGTACCATCTACCAGCTTGGATTACCTGTATCCCCAGTCCGTGGTTCACCTGGAAGGATTTACAGGGGAAAGCAGTACCACAGACAATGAGTCCTCAGCAGAGCAGGTTAGCTGGGAGCAAAGTCAGGAGGGTCCCCTCTCCTTTGGCAATGAGGTGCCACACAGGGGCTCCCAGTTAAGTAGTGAAGACCTAAGTTTAATTAGCAAACTTGGTGACAATATTAAGGAGTTACAGGAAAAACTAGACCCATCACCAGTGGCCTGTCAACTCCCACATAGCTCTAGCAGTGATGATATAAAGGGTCTCAGCCACAACCCCAGTGTGGTAAAGGAACATGCTAAAGAAATTGAGTCCCAAGTGATTTGCCAGGCAGGGCTTACCAAACCATCTCAAATGAGGCGCTCAGCTTCCCTTGCCAAGTTAGGTTACTTGGACCTCTGTAAAGACTGTTTACAGGAGAGGGAGCCTGTCTCCTTTGAATCGCCTCACCTCAAACTGCTTCAGCCCTTCATCAGGACGGACTCAGCCATGCACACCACGGAGGCCCAGAAGCCTCCAGAAAACCTAGGTGCTGCCCAGAACCCAGAGCCCACCATGTATTTTGTAGAACAACTCAAAACAACAGAGTGTATTGCACAGAGCAAGCCAGTGGAGAGGCCCCTTGTGCAGTATGCCAAAGAATTTGGTTATAGTCAGCAGTGTTTGCTCCCCAGGGCAGAGCCTGAATTGACTAGTTCTGAAGGAGGCCCTCCTTTGCTCCCGACCCAGGGACTGCTACAGAGTGCAGGCCCCACTCCAGGGCTGGCTGTGGCTCCCCGTCAGCAACATGGCAGAACTCATCCCCTTAGGAGACTTAAAAAGGCAAATGATAAAAAAAGGACAACTAACCCCTTCTATAATACCATGTGATTCTGAGCCTACACATGTGACTTTTGAAAAGAAATGTTTGTAAAAGGGGCAGGTGTAATATGTAAGGAACATGCACTTTATTGGTTAATTTTATAATGTTTTGGTCATTTTACTGTTCTTGGCGCATGCAGGGTTTGGATTTTGTGTTTTGGTAATTTTTTTCTGTGTGTGTGTGAGAGAGATTTGGACAGCAAGACTATTTTATCATATTTTTATTTTTTAAAATGCAAACCTCAAAAAAAAAACCTCATTTTCAAAGAACACCTTTATTGAAGGCAAATTGCTGTTTTTCAGGGACCCACCACCTGTTCTTCACTTTGCCCACTGAGAAAAGGCATGCTTGCCTGACTGAGGGAAGGAAGCAGGTGGGGAGGGTGGAGATGAAGTTGGAAATTGGAAATGCTCCTCAGGACCTTGTGAAGATGGATTGGTCCCCAGACTCGAGGCACTGGGTGGGCTGGAAGGCAGCCAGATGTCAGATCTCTCTCAGCTATCCTGTCAGCCCATTGGAGTTCCTAAAGTGAGCAGGTTCTGTTTTGCTTTAAAAGGGGGTCTTCCAGAATTCATTTCTTCTGGTATTCCAGAGTTTATCATTGCAGAAAAACATGATAATGGCTGGCTTTATAAATTTGACAAACAAATTAGTTGGGCTTTTTTCCCCAAGCAAATAGTTGTTGACATTATATTAAAAGTGAACCCCTAATGAAATCCAGGAGAAGGTCTTCTGTAGAGGAAACCATGATGAGAGGGAGGTGGTAAAGGTGGGAGTGGAGAGACCACCTACTGCTCAGCCACTTCTGGGGTGATGGGGTCCACATGGGTGGCCATCCTGGCCCTCCTGCCAGGAAGTGTGCTCTGCAGAGACCTCCCACTAAAAAACAGTTGTGACAAGTTCGAAAAACAGCAATCAAAAGTCATTGTGTTCTTGTAAAATGAATTCATCTTGCAGGGTTTTAACCCTTCCATTACTTGAATAGCTCTGAGGGCCTTCTGAGTTCAATGCCGTATTTTTCCCAATTTACTTTCCTCCCCCATGTTATTTCTTCAGTGCTGCCTATGTGTTTTCTTTTTAATTTTATAAATGATATTTGAATTGTTACGTATGTATAACCTCCAACGAATGCAAAGTTTTCTATATCATCACTGTTAACACTTGAGATGGTTTTTTTTTTTCCTTTTCTTGAAAGGTTTGTCATTTCTCTAAAGTTTATACACAGTGTTTTTGTACATAATGTCAGTTTCTTACAATGTTTTGTTGTTGATGTTGTAGAGTCTTTTTGATTTATTCTTTTTAAGAAGGAGCAAAGCTGCAACTGGAAAACACACCAAAACGCCACAGAAATAAAGCTCATGGGTGTTGGTAGGAATCTGCACAGTATATTGATGGTGGTTTTTTAATTGTTTAAATGGAGGCTCTCATTGCCATCTCCTGCCAAAGTGTGTGTTAGTAACTTCCTCCTCAGAGAAACCCCTAAAGGCTCCCGTAAGATCACAGTTTGACTGAAGGCTGATTTCTCTTTGAGACTGAAATTTTAGAAAATTGTTTGCCAGTAGCTGAAGTACAGCCAGGAGCGTAAAGCAGTGTCCCTGCTGCCCACGGTGGGTGTCCCCAGTGGAGGCTAAGGGACAGGGAAGGCCCCCGCCCTGGACAGGTGATGACTCCATTTAGGATGCCGTTGCTTTGCTGCTGTTGTGGAAACTGTTAAGACAAGGAGCACCTGCTACGAACAAGCCAATTTCAACTTCTTACAGAAAACATATTTAGCCTGGAATGAAACACCCTCTGAAGCTCATCAAAACTGAAGAGGTTTGCAGATTTGCTTCCTGTTTCCTTTGAGATTAACCAAGTGCAGACTTGAGACTTAGGTTTTTGATTCATCACAGCACTGAGAGGAAGAGACAGATGCAGAGACTGTCAAGGTGATGTTGAAGGCCAGAGTTTGGTGGAGTCAGGCAGTGGGGTGTCCCATAGGAGAGAGGACAGGTGGACTGAGGCCACTCTTAGCTCAGAAGGAGCTGTGAATCTAGCTGCCATGTGGAAGCCGTCTTTGGGACTGACGTCACTGCCAGGAGGCAAGCTGAGCTAAAAACGTCTTTATGGTGTAGTAATTGTGTGTAACCATGCTGTCCCTAAATAGTCTCCTTAAATGTTCCAGTGTATCAGCCACACAGCTTTGTGATTCCTGGATATTTACTATGTTGTATGATGTTTTTTTTAGATGATATGTACCAGAGTAAGGATGGCTACAAAGCAGGGTTATGAATTTCCAGGGCCCACCTATCTAAACTGCCCTATCTTATTGAGGCAGTTTCCATACCCAATGTGATGGTAAAGGACAGGAAACTGGGGTGGGAGGAAGAGGATTTGCATGGAGGAAGAGTTGTTTCTCCTCAGGCTTCCTCCTTGTGACAGTGGCATCACATACAGTAAGTAAAAGCAGGACGGGTAGGAGGAGCGCACCGTTCTCCTCTCCCAGCCCACTGTGTTTGATGTGCATGCTCACCGCGTTAAATAACAGCGTGGGAGGAAACCCTCTAATGTTGTGAAAAAACAATTTTGAACAGTGAAGGAAACAGTCTTGCTCTGCCTTCCTTTTTTTTTTTTTTTTTTTTTTAAATCATTTACTTTACCTGCCTAAAAAAATATCTTCTACACAGGGTCTATAAGTTAACTATGCCAAAGGGTTTTGCCAGGCCTCTCAGAATCCCCCAGTTGGGGTGTTCTTGTTTTATTTATACGGCTGAGCAAGGTCCAGGGGAGATGCATAATGAGCCATCAAGGACTTTTCTGACTTCAAACTTTCTGATTTTTCCCTTCGTACCTTTGTGGAAAACCCAGACCTGGAACAGCAGATTTGTTAGATGACAGCTGAGGAGGAAAAGCCTTGGCCTCTTACCCAGTGCCTCACTCTATCTTTATTTTGAAAACCACCACCGCCTGGCTTTCATGTATTTCTGGAGAGGTGCGTGTGTGTTCATATGTGCATACACATGCTAACATTTTGGCGAATGGGGTAAAAGCCCAAGAGCACACAAGTTTTGAGCTGTAATCTGGGAGGTTACCCCAAGGCTTGGGGTCCCTTGATGCCATGAGCTTTTGATGAGTAAGGCAGGAGAGAAACCCCAAGTCTTTCTTGATTTCAGAAATACTTAGAAACAATATATACTTAAGTAGACACATAGTATAGTAGGAAAGTGATATTCACCTCTCTTTTTGGTTGCCTTTCAGATTCTAAAAGTTTGGGATCATTTCTAGCATCTTGACCTCTTCAAGCTTTTTATCCAGCATTTTCCTGGTTCTGTACTGTTATCCCAACTGGCATTTCCTCTTTCTCATTTTGGGGACTACTAAGAGCTCCAAGATCAGCCTGTGGATGACGGCCAGGCTCTGAGGTCCTCCTCCTGTTCATGGGCCCCAGACAGATCCTGTGGGGTAGACCTGAAGCTTCCTAGAAAAAGCTTCTTTTCTAAGACTTAGCAGCTCATAGAAATCTTCACCTGTTCCATCTAAGGGTTTCAGTTCTGAAGTGATCTAAACAGGTTTGGTAAAAATGTGTTGTTTTTGTTTTTTGTTTTTTTTTGATAGGGGTTGTTTCTTTTCTTTTTTTTTAAAAAAGCATAATGCAAAAAGGGTTGCTTTTAAGGGCATTTTTAAAATTTTGAAATAAAGCCATTATTTGGCTTTTTGAACACCTATTTGTCGGTACTTTGTTTACAGTTTTAGTATTAAAACCTGCATCATCATCTTCTTGGCCACTTGGTCTCCTTCATCTCCAGGCACCCAGCCCTGGCTGTCCTATGAGTCCTCACACAAAGTAATGCCACACTGGTCCGCCTTGCGGATGAGTGGGTAACACCTGGGGCTGACTTCCATCTGCATCCTGTACTCCTTATCCAGCACTGCTAGGGAAAACAGTTGTCATTTCCTCAGTGACGTTGTGACTTATAGTGATGGTTATAATGGTGAATGGCTAGTTGTCATTTTGATTTCACTTTGTTTTGCTTTTCGATGTTAGACAAGATGGAATTTTAGCTGTTTAGCACCAGTCCAACTTAAAAGCATTTTAGAGTTTGTTTCCCCTTCTAAACTAAAAGGTCAAGGCACGCACTAGGCATAAGCATGATTTGCTGCTCATTTCATCCAGCACCCATATTAAGAAGAGCTCTGCCAGCACAGCAGGAAGCTGCACACTCCTAACCCTTTTCCCAGGGCTTGGAGTCCCTTGATGCCATGGACAGCCATTGCAAGGTGCTTTTGTACTTTTCCAGCCTAGAAGTGAAGGGTGACTGGGCCTGGCTCCTTCTATGAAAAGAGAATCAGTCTCATTTTCTTAGTGCCTGAGGAATCTAGGACAGTATTTCTAAACTGGAAGTACCCTCCAAAGGTAAATGACTGTGCTGCCACCTGTGTCCTCACCACGGTGGTGGCAGAATCCCGTGAACACGTGCAGAGCTGATACCCAGGCCTGACTCAACAAGCTGATGACCCAACCTGAAAACTAGGTAACTGGCCCTGAAATGTTTCTCAATCAATAAGCCCACAGGGAATTGCTTGGTTTTAATGTTTTGTTGGGTTTTGGTTTCCTTGACATAGCTTAAGGTGCCTTTTCTTTTTTTCTTCCTACTTTATTTTGTAGGACTTGTTCTGAATATGGAAAACAAGTCCAGAAGACTCTCCCACTGACTGTTACCTTTGCCCTAAGACACCCCAAACTTTTATGCTAACATTTTATTAATAAAGCAGGTGCTCCCTTGGAATCTCTGGGACCTTTTTGAGGCATTTGAAGTAGATAAAAAGAGTGGTCTCATCTCCTTCCTTAATCTTCCTGGTGGTTGGGATGTTCCACTTGTATCATAGATTTTTTTAATTACTGATGTGCTCCGCTGTTTTTAAATGTGAACTTGTGCGCAAATGTGCAGATTCAATGTTCTTGTTACAGACTGAATAAATTTTTATTTTGAAGATGAAATGTGTCCTTGATGAGTGCAACAAAGAGGGGTTGCTAGAGAAGCAGAGGGAGTAGAAAAGGAGATAAACTCAAACATGCAGCAGTTCTCACTGATTGATCCCCCATCAATCTTATAAAGCTATCTTAAGAGATAGCTGAGCTCTGGAGAAAAATAATTCTCTACCCTCCAAAAAGAAAAGACTGGGTAGGAGACGGAATCATTAAAAATTATTTCAGACAGTGTGGCTCCGGTCAGATGACCAAGCTGGGAAGTTGCCTGGTCAAGAAGGCTTTTGCCAAAGCCACCACCTGAATGTTAGGAGAATGAATAAGCAAAGGGAGTGAAATTCCTCTGCCATCTGTGGTGCAGAGTGACTGGTGTGGGACAGCTGCTGTGACCTGCCCAGCAGGGACTGGATTTGTTGGGTGGGTGACCTCTCTGGACATTGGTGAGGTAGTGTTCGCAAGCTTTCAGTTCACTGAAAGATTTCTAGAGCTGAGGCCTGGCTCAAGCTGAAAGGAAAAGCTTTGACCTTATCCACTGTTTCAACTTCCACATTTAGAAGAGAAACATTTAGTAACAATGGTGCAGAAGGGAGATGGAGCCAAGGGCAGTTCTCTCTAACATGGGCTTGGGGTGGGGGGCACTTCTCCCGTAGACCTATCACTGAAATTTACAGTAGGAGCGATTTGTCACATAGAAGACGTTACTATTATCTAGAGAAAGCTCAAGTTTCCAAGAGGTAATAAATTGCTAACTACTTGGAGTTCGCCAAACCAGCAGAGTCTAGGGGAATAGTCCCCACAAGACTGCCCTCGCATCTGGTGCCGACTGCATGTTTCAGGGGTGGGGAATGGTGTTCTCATCCTCAATTCAGTAATTTGCTAGAAGGGATCAGAGAACTCACTGAAAGCTTTTACACTCGTGGATATGATTTACTACAGAGAAAGGATACAAATTAGGCCCAGCCAAAGGAAGAAATGTTTGTTAGATTCCAGAAGGGGTTCAAACACAGCTTTCAGTCATTTCTGTGGAGTTGTGGACGGAGTTACCTTCTCCCAGTCGAAATGTGTGAGAATACACAGAGTACTGTAACCAAGGAAGCTCATCTGAACCTGTGGTGTCCCAGATTTTTATTGGGGCTTGGTCACATTACCTGCATAGCTAACCTTTTTGTATCATTGGAGGCCTTAGTCTCCAGTTCCTCAGGAGGTTGGAACTGATAGAGCTTGGTCCAAATCCTCCCCATCATAAATTACATTGACTCTGGTATCCAAAGCCCCCAGGGAAACAAAGACATTCTTTTCAGTCAGGACAGTCCAGGAGTCTAGAGATTGCTTCCCAGTAGCCCAGGGCAAAGGTTAGACCTCTCTTTGGGTAAAGTTATTTCTTCACTACATACCAGTAGAACAAAATTTGCTCAAATTTACAGATAAAACACCACCTTGAACTAAAGTTAAGTGAATCTTCCATATCAAGCAGGAGGGGCACACCCCTGGTCCCTGGGTCAAGGACTGTTCATAATGGTGAAGGCAAGGTCATTTCACAAAATATTCTAGGGGTCTAGATGAGCTCGGTCTTGGCTTTCTACCCAAAGCTGATGGATCAAATCATGGCTAAGTTGCCAGGCCACCTCTTCCATAAAATTACTTTATGGAAGGCAATAAAATCCATATTCTCTTCTCTGGCTTGTTGTTCAGAACCCAGCTATCAGTCTGAAGGGGTTATAACATAAAAAAGGAGGTACCAAGCCCTGGTGGCTTCTTCCCCTGCTTGGTTCTTTATGCCTTGGATCTGCCTACGCACAGCTCTGCCAGGAGGTGGCAGCCCTAAGAAGACTAGAGGGCAGGGCTGAGCCACACGAAGCCTAAGCAATACCTGTGACTCCCACTCCTGTACCTGGAGAGCACCCCCAACCCTAGATGATGGAATTAAGGGCAAAACGGAATTGAGGGATTCCTGCTTTCTAATCCCAGGCCCTTACCTCTGGAAGAGAGCCTCCAGCTCTCTTTAAAGAGGAGGGAAGAAGAAGGGGGAGGAAAAATGCCTTTTCAGGGTAGGAGGCAGCATGTCAAATCCTATCTCTGCCAACAAGCGGTGCAATTGGAAAGAATCTGACTCAGCCCTCTTCCTTTTATAGGCCAGAGAGCTGTGAACATACGGTGTTGAGTGGGGGTTGGAACTTCAGGCTTCTGATTAGTCCAGGCAGCCTTTCCTCCATGCCACAAAGCATAACCGTCAGTCTCAGACCTTACTACATTAAGTAGCACTGTCCTTTGAGGAGAGACAAACATGCATGGTGCTGAAAGCATGGACCCAGATGCTTCATATTCTGGGTAAGAATCACAGCTCTATCCCACACCAGTTGGATAAACTTGGACAATTTATTTTAACCTCTTGTTAAAACCTCTTGTGCCTCAGTTTCCTCATCTGTAAAACAGGAATAATATTAGTGTTCCTCTTAGAAAGTTGTTACCAGAATAGATTTAATACGTATATGCCCTTGGAACAATGCACATAGTAAATGTGAGCTACTGTTGTTATTAAGGAAGAACTGAGTCACTCGTTTTTTCCTCATAATCACAGTGCTCTCATCTACTCTGATGGCTCCCAAGCTATGAATTATTTCAAGTAAGTCTATAGCACATAGACTGATTCTGTTGCCCTACAAACCTTTAAAAACCTGGACTCTTCCTGAGAAACAAAAGATCCTTGTAGGGGGGCTTTGGCCATTCCCACCACCTTCCCTCTGCTTCAACTCCAGGGCTGGTCTCTGTTCTGGGGTTGTGCTGGGTTCATTCCCAGGCACGCAGCAGGCCACACCCTGCCCTCCCAGGGCCTATGACCCAAGGGAAGAAATCTAAGCAATGGACGGGTCCTGGGTAGACAGCTACAGCATCTGGCATTGGCTGGCTGTATTGTGATCAGATTTCTTATCTCCTCCTGTACCTTAGTCAATACTGTAAACCCTGGGTCTGGGGGTGGGAGGGTGGGGTCGGGTAGGCTTCCCTGGAACACAGTCCAGCCCCAACTCCACCAAGGCTCAGACGACTTCAGGAGTCAGGCTGGGCACCAACATCTGAGCCGGCTGGCCACTCTGCCCCCTCTTAATTTGACTGGCCAGAGTCCCTGCAGCCCCTTTCCCTTAAACCTGGTGTTCCCGGAGGTCAAATTGGGTTCGTTTTCTCCCACCTCTGCTGTTTAGGCCACCTCCCGCCCTGCTGCATGGAGTCCTCTCTAAGGGGGTGACGCCCCTAATACAATGCCAGCGTTATAGGTTCTCAAATAGTCGCTTTGGCTATAAATAACGATAACTAATATTTACAGCCCCTCGTCGGGAATCCTCGCAGCTGCCCTGAGCCAGCCTAGGTTCTCATCCGAGGTCTGAGACAACTCCCCTGGAGCATCCTCGGGGACGTCCAGCCCCGCAACCCGGGTCTGCCTGGAGGAGCTAAATCGGGAGCTCAATTGCGGCAGGAATGCTGCACGAAGGCACCTGACCTCGCGGCTGCAGGCTGCAGGGGCGGCCCCGCGCCCTTCTCTCGCCGTCTCCCTCTCAGAGCCCCGCTCTGCCTCTGGAGAGCTGGGCCTCCGCAGCCCACCGAAGGGGCGGAGGGCGGAGAAGGAACGCACACCCAGCACACACACGCACACTTACTTTTGACGCTTTCCCGAAGCCGGCGGGCGGGAGCTCGGCGCGGAATCCCGGGCGCTCGACTTTCCCGCCGCTGGGAGGGGGCGGGGCCAGCGCGCCCCCGCCCCCTGCCGTGGCCCCGCCCCCGCAGGTTGATGGCAGCGGCAGCTGGGACTGCGGCGGCGGCGGGCCCCGGAGAGCCGCAGGCAGCGGCCGGAGCGCGCAGCAGGACACCCGGGCTCCAGACGCCGCGGACACCCTAAGAAGCGGCCCGGACACCCTGAAGGCTCCCTCAGCCCCCAGCGCACCTCTAACCCCCTCCGCAAAGGAATTGCAGCGTGAGCGCCCCCGGCCCGCTCAGGATCAGGTAGCCCCCCCTACCCCCACCCCGCCCCCGCTGCAGCCAGCGGAGCGGGCGGGGTCTCCGGAGAGCGCAGAGGTGTGTGTCCCCCTCCCACTGCCTCCAGATTCGGTTCCGGGCGGGGCTGACTCGGCGTCAATATTTGGCCGGACAGCGGCCCGCGCGGTCCGGAGGGCGCAGACACCTGGGCGCGCCAGAGCGCAGTGCCTCGGCAGGAGGCGGAGGGGGTGCCGGGAGGCCGGGCCGCGGGCCTTGGGGCCGCGGGGGCGGCGTGAAGGGCACTGGGATGCCCGCGACTGGGGAGGGGCAGGAGTCAGCGGCTGGGGCTTTGGGAGAGCTCGGTGCGTCCCCTGAGGAAGCGTCTAGCGCAGGACCAGGCCGGAGCGGAGATCACCTCACCCTCCCCACCCCCGCAAATCTGTCCCAGGGAGTCTAGGACCCGGCCCCAGGACAGCCTCTCTAGGAAGGCCCAGGCCAGGCAGAGAAGCTGGGCAGCAAGAAGGTGGGCTTAAGCTAGGAGACCCTATAGTGGCCTCTTGGAGAAGTAAGTGCAGGGAGCTAGAGGAGCCGGAGAGATTCACCTTACACGGGGTCCTTCCAACGGCACGAGAGGAAATTGATGGACTCTGATTAACTGACTTCTCTCCTGGAGGAACTTCTCCCCTGGCAAGTCTTTAGAATAAAAGCAAAATTTCCATTTGCCTGAACTATGCCAGAGAGAAGGAGTTCAGGATTCAGGGGGGCTGCAGTCACAGCCCACAACTGGCCTTGAGCCAGAATCCCAGCCCCAGCCTCTCTGGTGATGGTGCCTCTGGGAGATACAAACACTTCCCTGGAGAGATGCTCACCCAGCACTGGCAGGAAGGACTGCAGCCTGGCATCGAGAATCCTCCCCAGAATACTTTGACTTCCAGGAAGAATTCAACCCCTGTCAGACCTCACTGTCCCCTCAGCCTGAGTCTCTAAGAAGTTGATCCCAAATCCTAGCCCCTCACATTAAGCAGCACTTTACAGTTGGCAAAGAACTTTCCCATACTTGAATCATCTTGGAGAGAAAGCTCCCAGCTGTTAGGACCAGACCCTTTATGAATTTATACCTGACTCCTGGCCAGTTAACCTCCTCACCTGCCAATCTCTCACTGTCCTCCCTCCCACAACTCACAGGACTGAGGACCAAAGACCCTTCTAGGCACCGAAATCCTCCATCTCTGCCCCCAGCCATGAGCCGGCGTGTGGTTCGGCAGAGCAAGTTCCGCCATGTGTTTGGGCAGGCGGCGAAGGCAGACCAGGCCTATGAGGACATCCGTGTGTCCAGGGTCACATGGGACAGCTCCTTCTGTGCTGTCAACCCCAAGTTCCTGGCCATTATTGTGGAGGCTGGAGGCGGGGGTGCCTTCATCGTCCTGCCTCTGGCCAAGGTGAGGGATGGGGGGAGGAAGCAGGTGGGGAAGGTTTTGCCTGGGGCCTCTGGGCACTCCTGCCTGCAGCCTGTGTTCACAGACCTTGAACTCCGATCCTCTGCCACTTCATGTGGGTGGCTGCTCCATTCCCAAATCCTTCCGGACTGTTGGGGAGGCCCTGCTTCCCTCGCTGAGCAGCAGCATTACAGCGGCCTGCATCCCCTCTCTGGCCTGTCCTCAGCTGGTGATGGAGCTGGCTGGGAAGCAGAAGAGCCAGGGCCTGGGCAGATTCTGTTCCCATCTCTCTTGATGCCACATTCCTTTATCTTCTGGGTATGGGGATCCTCCTCCCCAGCCCAGGGGAACCATCTGATTAATCTCACGCCCCAGAACAGCACAGTGAGGACAGGCCCCATCCAGAGTCCCTGGCTACCTCCCCACTCTGGTTCTTGATTTACTGAGGTAGGATGAGAGTGGAGGGCAGGGGACATGATACTTAGGGCTGGAGATTTCCTATCCTAGGACTGAGGGCTGGGCAGTAAGTGCCACCCTTGCTGAATAGCCTCAAGTGCCTTGGTGTTGTCCACCCTCAGCATGGCCACCCCAAGGCAAGACCTTGACATGGATTTTGGCCCCCACACCTTGTTAGGGGAGGCCCCACAGGTAGCTGGATCAGGAAGAGGCCTGACAATAGCCAGTGACTCACCCTGGGATAATGCAGACACCATCCAGAGATGCCATCCCCTGGGCTCAAATTTCAGCTAGAGCTGCCTTCCCTTCCCCTCCCCCTAGTATGACTGCCATTCCTGTACCATGCAGCCACCCCTCTCCTCTACCACTTAGTTTGGTCTGATGCCAGCCCCTGCAGAGGGCTCAGAGCCCCCACAAGCAGCCTGTCAAGACCAAAAATAGATGGGCCCCCAGCTCAGGGTTGGGGAGAGTAGGCTCCAAGATTGCCTGCTGTTTGTGGTCCCAAGATGAAGCCAGTTACAGGAGAGATCTACCAACAGTGGCTAAGAAAGGGCTGTCTGGCTTGCACTGATCATTACTTCACCTTGACCTCCTCTACCAGGAGCTTCCCGTAGACATCCCAGGGGTGGGGGAGCAGGCCCAAGAACAGCGTCCACCAAATGGGTTTCTTTGGAAGAGCACTGGACTGAGAGTTCAAGTCTCAGCTCTTCTAATATCTTGCTGTGTGTCCTTGGGCAAGTCATTTCACCACTCTGTGTCTGATTCCCTATTATTAAAGGACTTCAACTCTATCTACCTTCAGTGAAGTGCAGGGAGTGGGTCAGATGGGGTTGGAGGTGCAGAGAGGTGGTTCTGCAGACAGAAGGTAGATAGAGAATTGGGATGGAGATAGGTCCACTGCCCACCCCTCCACCCTCCCCACAAAAACTTGTAGGAGAGTGGCTCTGCATCTTCTTTGACCCCCACAGACAGGGCGAGTGGATAAGAACTACCCACTGGTCACCGGGCACACTGGCCCTGTGCTGGACATTGACTGGTGCCCGCACAATGACAACATCATTGCCAGTGCCTCAGATGACACCACCATCATGGTAAGAGCCACAGGGACACTGCTGGACAATGGGGTGGGGAAGGCTGCCTCACCTGTGTTGGGGAAGGTGGTAAAGGAAGTGCTGGGTCCTAGGCCCCTGCCTTGTCCAGCTTGCAGGCTATTTTTAGCTACATGCTCACTCCATCCCAGGATGCACTGCTTAGGACTAATTATAGCCATGACCAATTTGGGGCCTGAAGAGCAGGGGGCCGTGCTCTGGATCTTCACAGCTGGGGTGAATGGGGAAGTCTCTAGAGAACTGGCAATGCCACCTTGCTCCCAGCTGCCTCGATTCAAGGCAGGCACTTCACAGGTTGCCCCATATTTGACCCTTCCTTCCAGTGGGAGCCAGTAGGGTTGAGGGGAGAGAGAAGGGGGCAGAGCTGGTTCCTCACCCCAATCCGCCCTATTTCTTTATCTTCTACCTAGGTGTGGCAGATCCCAGACTATACCCCCGTGCGCAACATCACGGAACCCATCATCACACTCGAGGGCCACTCCAAGCGCGTGGGCATCCTCTCCTGGCACCCCACTGCTCGCAATGTCTTGCTGAGCGCAGGTCTGGCTGGGGACCTGGGGGTGGAGGGTCTCCACCATAGGTCTGGGCAAGTGGCAGAGGCAGGGCTCAGGTGACAGTGCCTGGCCACTCTTGGGCAGGTGGTGACAATGTGATCATCATCTGGAATGTGGGCACTGGAGAGGCGCTCCTGAGCCTGGACGACATGCACCCTGACATCATCCACAGTGTGTGCTGGAACAGCAACGGCAGCCTGCTGGCCACCACCTGCAAGGACAAGACCCTGCGCATCATTGACCCCCGGAAGGGACAGGTGGTGGCGGTGAGTACCTGGCCTGGCCGCCCCCCCCCCCCAGGCGCAGCCCCAGCGCTTGCCCGAGAGACCAGGTGATGGCACCCCATCCACTCCCCACCATACACACAGTCCTCTGAATCCCTGACCCCAGCTCTCACCTCCTCCACCCCAACCCCAAAGACCACCTCTCCTCATCTCAGGATCTGTAACCACAGCTCCTTGCCCTCTAAGTAAACCCCCAGCTGGCAATTCTTCGCCCTGCTTCTGTTCTCCCCTCCCCTGCATCTCAGAAGCCCAGAGGAAGGCTACTTGCTTTGAGATTGAGGAGGGGAGAAGCTGCAAACTCCATCCTCCAGCCAGAACCTGCATGAAAGCTGGGCTCCCAGACCCCTCTGCCCTCAGCCGGCACCTCAGGCCATCACCCAACGTCTGGGGCCTGCCACTGGCTCGCGGAGGACCCCTTCCCGCCCTTGTTGGCCACTGGGTGGGGGATAAAGGGCAGCTTCCCGCTGCCTGGCCAGCCTCAATCTAAACTGGGGTGCGCGGGACGCGTGCATGTCTGAGTGGAGCACGCGCGTCCAGCGCGGCCTCGGCGGGGCGGGGGCGGGCGCGGGCCTGCAGGCGCTCTAACCCACTAACCCCGCGAGCAGGAGCGAACCCGGCCGCACGAGGGCGCCCGTCCGCTGCGGGCCGTCTTCACCGCAAACGGGAAGCTGCTCAGCACCGGCTTCAGCAGGATGAGTGAGCGGCAACTCGCGCTCTGGGACCCGGTAGGCCAGGCCGCGCCGGGCGCGCCGGCTCGCTCCTAAGCTGGGTCAGCCAGGAGCGTCCTCCCAGGCTGTGGCCCGCGCGCCGGAGGGCCGAAGTGGAGCGGGGAACTCCCGACCGGGAAAAGCCTCTCTGGGACCTGCCGGCAGACATCCCTGGCTCTAGGGCTAAGCCCTTGAGGACGCTTAAGTGCTCACGAGCTGCTGGGAGACGCGCGCCCACCGCTCTCTCTTCCAAGCATGGGGCCAGCCATGGCCCCTCCAGGAAGCTGAGTACTTAGGCCCCCTTTTTTGTCTCTCCCCACCCCCACCCCAAGTCAGCAAGCTGGTGGCTCGGCCTTCAGGCTCCGCAGGACAGACAGCTGGGTGACGCCCCTCCCTGTCTCCCCCCTCCCCCCAGGAGAGGTTTGCGGCCCACGAGGGGATGAGACCAATGCGGGCCGTCTTCACGCGCCAGGGTCACATCTTCACCACGGGCTTCACCCGCATGAGCCAGCGAGAGCTGGGCCTGTGGGACCCGGTAACGCAGCTGGAGGCTTGGGGTGTGTGCCCCGGGGGCTGGCATCACGGGAAGGGGGCCAGGCGCTCCCCTCCCCGCGGGGCATGCCCACCTAGACAGGGTTGGGGGCTGCTGCTGCCCCCTTTGCAGCGCCTGCCATCACCAAGCCCATCCCTCTGCCCAGTTTTGCTGCGTCGCCTGAAGGAGACCTCGCTGGTGCCCCCAACTGGTGATGCCGAGTCCCTGGGGGTGGTTTGCTGTGACTGCATGCGGCGGCCTAGGGGGTATATGTGCCGGAGAGCGGGGAGGGGTGTCTGGGGGCCGGGCCTGCCGCTCCAGTGACCCGACACACTGGCGGGGAGCGTGAGGAGGCTTTAGGAAGCCGAGAGGGGGCGTGGGAGGGAGGGGCAGGGCTGGTCACGCCTCCCGTGCTCTGGCAGAACAACTTCGAAGAGCCAGTGGCACTGCAGGAGATGGACACAAGCAACGGGGTTCTACTGCCCTTCTACGATTCCGACTCCAGCATCATCTACCTGTGCGGCAAGGTGCTCGAGGAGGGGTGGGGAGGCAGGCTGGGGCCGGGGACAGAAGGGGACTGGCCGAGAGGTGGAGAGGTGGAGGGCCCCTCCCGGGCGCGCCGTTCAGCGGGCCGGCTTTACAGGGCGACAGCAGCATCCGGTACTTTGAGATTACCGACGAGCCACCTTTCGTGCACTACCTGAACACGTTCAGCAGCAAGGAGCCGCAGCGGGGCATGGGTTTCATGCCCAAGCGGGGCCTGGACGTCAGCAAGTGCGAGATTGCCCGGTCAGCAGCTTCGGCCCCACCCAAACGTCTGCCTCTGTCCCCCCTCCCTTCGGGTCTTAGCCACGGCGGCTTCCCCCATAGCGTAAGGCTTTGAAAAGGAATGGGTTTAGGGAAATGGGGGTGAGATCAAACGGGCCTATTTCCAACGCCAGCCCCTAGGCTCCCTAGCCTGACATTATCCGAGTTGGAGTTGCCCCATCTGTAAAATGATAAACACGCCCATCATATGTGACCGATAATGTTTAAAGTGCAAGCAAGTGTGGGCCTCCCCTCGGTCCCAGGTAGAAGACATTAAGGGGGCGGGCAGGAGGGTCATGTGGGGGTGCTGAACCCCGCCCCCTTATAGGTTTTACAAACTGCACGAAAGAAAATGTGAGCCCATCGTCATGACCGTGCCCCGCAAGGTGAGGGGTCGGGAGGGGTTGGCGCAGGACTCGGAGGCGGAAGGGAGCGGAGCAGACCCGACGCCCCCTTCACACCCGTGCACCCGTCACCCCCCGTCCCCGCAGTCAGACCTGTTCCAGGACGACCTGTACCCCGACACGCCGGGTCCCGAGCCGGCCTTAGAAGCGGACGAGTGGCTGTCGGGCCAGGACGCCGAGCCCGTGCTGATCTCGCTGAGGGACGGTTACGTGCCCCCCAAGCACCGCGAGCTCCGCGTCACCAAGCGCAACATCCTGGACGTGCGTCCACCCTCGGGGCCCCGCCGCAGCCAGTCCGCCAGCGACTCCCCCTTGTCGGTGAGGTCCGGCCCCGCCCCACCCAGGTGCAGTCTACACATCCCACCCCTTGCCCGACACCGCTTCTTCTGTCCTCTGCACCCCAGCAGCAGCACACTCTGGAGACGCTGCTGGAGGAGATCAAGGCCCTTCGCGAGCGGGTGGAGGCCCAGGAGCAGCGCATCACGGCTTTGGAGAACATGCTGTGCGAGCTGGTGGACGGCACCGACTAGCGCTCGGGCCGAGGGAAGCTGGCGGCCGGGCGGGCGGGGCGGGGCGCACGGACTCGGCCCCGCCCCTTGCCTTTCGTCGGGGACACCGGGTCCCATCCCCATCCTGGGGGCGGGGGAGACTGGGAAGGGAAACCCGCCCTTCGCGGGAGTCCTGGACACGTGGAGAGTCGTGCAGCCCCGCGTCTGTCTGGCGCCGGCTGGGCATTTGGCAGGAACTGGCCTTGGGGAACCCAGAGCGGTGGCGGCCTCAGCAAACGGTGCTGCGCGGCGGTGTTCCCCTCTGACCCCCGCCCAGGACAGGGGAAGTGCTTAGTTTTAGCGAGATGCTTCCGGATATTGGGGAGCTTGGACTTGACCTCCTCAAAGGGGTGGCGATTCGACGGGTCTCCCCGGGCTGGCTGGGAGAAATTACAGCTCTCCTCCCTCTAATCGGCTCATTTGATTCCACCACCCTGAGTGGTAGACAGCCGGGTGCTACCCGGGTTCTGCAGAGACACACAATCCGTTGGCTGTAGAGCCAAACCCACTGGCTACACCCAGCAGTCTAAGGCAGAGGGCCCTCTTCTTTCTTTCCTCGCAGCAACCGGGCCTGAGAACACACGGGAGAACTGGCAAGAGGGAGCAGGTTCACCCGTCTGCAGATTCACAAACACACACACACACACACACACACACACACACACACACTGCCCCCCACCCTCTGCTGTGGCCTTGACTCTTCGTGAGGAAAATAAGACATACTGAAAGAAATATTTTACTAAGTGCTCAGTCTGTGCTTATGCCTGTGTGGGGTGGGGGTGGGGGGTCCAGGACCTGAGATTCTGCAAATGCTACCCCCAGGGTCAGGACCCACCAGGCAGCTCTTACCCCAAAGCCCTCCTCACAGGAGAGTCAGGAGGGCCCCCTCTCTGCACCATCGCATTGCTCCCCAGTAAAGCCAGGTAGGAAACGTCTAAGGTTTGAAGCCTCTTTTATTTGTGCCTCAGAATCAGTTTGGTGCCCCGAGCATTAGGGGAGGGGATGGGAAGGACAACTTTGTTGCTTTTTTTTTTTTCAGTCCCCTTTTATGTCCCTTCAGTGCTTCACTGCTGAGCCCAGAGGGCCAGTCAGAGAAAGGACAAGGGTGTGCAGTGGACTCCTGCCCCCGGGAGTCTGTGCTTCTCTGGGTGGGTGGGTGGGTGGGTGGGAGGGAAGGGGAGAGCCAGGGGTTAGCACCATTGGAAGAGGGTTTGAGAGTCAGCCCCTGGGGGGTGGGAGTGGGGTGGGACGCACAACCACGGAGGGCTAGCAGCAGCTGGTGGGTAGGGGTGGGTGGTGGCGCCAGGGCCCTGGGCGACCCTCCGTGTCCAGCCTAGTGCCTGCCCCCGAGTCCAATATATCCCCACTCTCCAGGACACCAAGGGGAGCCAGGCCTTAACCAGGCCAGGGGGCCACCTATGGACACCCTCCCTGATCCCAAAAACGTGCCTTGGAGATGGCAACTCCAACTTCTGGCCACCCAAGGAGAGGCTGGGACCACCCTGAGACCCGGGAGGGGTGTGGGGGCTGAGGGAGCCGGGTACCCCGCTAAGTGCACTTAACGCTGAAATGCCGGGGTGGGGGAGGGGGCTGGGCCCTTGACGTGCTGGTTTGTGTCTGGGACTAAGCAGCGACACAGCACGCAGGGAGCTGCCTCCCCGGGGGTGAAGAGCGGAGATGCAAAGGCTTCAGGGACAGTGTCCTGGAGTAGGGTCAGTGAGCAGGAAGGAGGACCGACCAGATGGAGCAAGGGATGGCGACAGTGCTCCTCTAAGGATCCGTCTCCTCCTCAGGACCGCCTGGCTGTGTCCTCGGACAGATCTGAGCCCAGGAGGGCAAGGTGGGGGTCAGGATACAGCAAAGCAGGGAGACCGGGCTGGGCCAGCTGTTTCCAGAGCCCTGGCCCGGAAAGGTGCCCCGCGCCGGTGCCGAACCCTTCCCACGTGTGCCTAGTGTGCCACCACGCCCCTAGGCGGCGGCTCCAGTCTCCTGCCCCAGCTGGGCAGGGACCCAAGACGGCCTGCGCGCTGCTCCCGGCCCGGGGCGGGTCCAGTGCGGCGCGGCAA